>JABMBR010000650.1:0-32350 GCA_018881525.1 Meteorus sp. PSUC_FEM 10030008
TATATATATAAATATTTCTGTATCTCTTTACAATAGAGCAATGCTATGAACGCATCATACCTAATACGCCGATACTCAATCGTTCTCTATTAGGAAACTTTCCAAATATATTGATCCACTCTCTTGAACGACAAGAGACTGCATGATGCGATACATTTTGGAGGACACTTATGCCCACATATCAAATATACTCGATCAGAATTTGTCTTAAAACTTATTCTTCCTAATTTGTCTGTAGACTTCCACATGATTGAAATTGTATTTTCCTATATTGAACAGTCGATGATCATCTTTCTTTTGTAAGAAAAAGGAACGTGTTCAGTTTTCTAGGATGAGTAAAAATACGAAATTCTCAACGCAACATTTATCAGCTCATAATATCCCTGTTCCATTATTTATATTCAATAATTCATGGATACCTAACCGTAGTATCACTCGCATCATCTTCCGTTGATTGGTTCATGGCGATACCACTAGATACAATTGAATAAGTGATATAAATAAGTGGAGTGTGAATATAATGACGGCACGGGGTAGAGCGCTGTGCGTTATCATGAATCTTGAAGTGTGAAAACTTGGAAAGAAAAAAGGAAACAAATAGTTTTACATTCTGTGCACTGTTATGTTTTGTCATTTGGAATTCTCGTTCAGTAGATGTGAGAATTATTCAACATTCATTGTATTCGATACACTGTGACAATAATCGTTCAATATCTCATTCACATATAAATGTGTTTATTTCTGTTTATATTGTTATATGCTGAAGCTTTTGGAAGTAATCTCAGTGGTAGGTGATTTAAATGGTTGCAAATCGAAATTGCCACGAAACTATAGTTACATCGTAATCGGGTATAACCTCCACCTTCACTATACACCATCCCCCCACGCTTTTTCTGTATATCGTGTTTTGGGGCACGTTTCAGCGTAGTCTATAGAGGGGAAGCGAGTGGGCAATAATCGTTTCAACAACGCCTCGCCTATAATGCTATGATCGTGTTGCGATACAGTTGGGTGAATGCCAGTGCTTTTCCCCGATCGCATTGACAGCAACGACCAGAAGAGAGTGCAAAAGCCCAAATTTCGTGTTGATATATACTGGCATGGTTGATATTTTATGGATACCCATTTTTGGTCTGGTATTTAATAACAGAGCTGGTACACGCAAAATATTTTTCATGAGCATCAGAGAATTGTAGACAGCTGGGGTAAACAAATTTATATTGGAGTAGATACAGATCACTTGCACGTATGTATTTGCGTTGTATCAATCCACGTGCTTGTAAATCTAAACGTCAACTAACTGGTTGTCACAACGACACAGTGCAAGAGGAAAGACGAGAGGAGGGTTATATATTATAGGATAGAGAAGAGTGTGAGGAGAGGGAGCATGAGCTAGACGCACTGGGGGTAATGTCAATTATCGGATTCAATATCGCTGCTCTCGGTAAGCCAGTACAAATACCCCGATGGTACGGTAATAACAACATAGGTGCATATGAATCTGTTCTCCCTGGCTCCAATCCTATCGGCGATGGATGGCTGCCGTTGCCGTTGCTTGATTCACTGCTCCTCCCTACCCCCCTTGGCATTATATTCCAAACCACGCGTTATATATATACCCGTTCATTTCCCTCTTGCTTGCTCTTCCATATACAGTCTTCTTTATCTCCATATCCATGCCAATGCTGCCGGAACATCCAGGCGAACCGGAATATTTCTATATACATATGAATGGATAGGAGAATTTGATAGAATTGCTGAGGAATAGATGCTCGATGTTGCTGCAGATCATGGCATATCATATCTGTATTATTACATCATTGTATTATCTATCGTAATGAGAAAAATCTTTCCGCATTTTTCGTGAATCCAGTATATCACCTAATGTATAATATTACACTTTATATTTTTAGAGCTGTGGTTGAAGTCCTTTTGGCATCTGGTGTTGACGTAAATACACGGACTGCAGCTGGTACTGCGATGCACGAGGCAGCTTTATGTGGAAAAATGGAAGTGGTACGAGCTTTACTTGATCGTGGGGTGGATCTCGGTATTAGAGATGCACGACAAAATACCGTGCTTGATCTACTTGGACAGTTCCCACCCCATGTTACACATGATATAACTGCAGTGATAAAACGTAAGTGATAAGTATGATAGGACGGAATGAAGTTTAAGAGTGTTGATGGACATATCTCCATTTATCATTTTTTATGCATTTATGTTGAAGGACATCGATCGTCTTCCGGTATAGAGAGTGACTTGGACAGCGAAAATCTTCCACCAATTCCTGTGCAAGGCAATGATTCTTTGGGCAGTCCATATGAAAATGTGCGTCCGGGCGATGATCTTTCGCCGGCTGAGGGATCATCACCAACACAATGGCAATTTTATCATAAGCCCCGAGAAGAAAATCGTCGTGTCTCGGGTACTTCTGTCATGTCTTTGTGAGTATATCCAACGCATACAATTTATTCTTCATGTGTATCATGTAGAATTGTTCTCAACATTCATACTAAGATATGCAGAGAAACAATGGAACTGAATTATAAGTAATAATCATAATGAGCAAGATACTATCTAACGAATTATAAAACATTGTTGGAAGTATCATTCTTGTATGTACACCACTTGAAAATCCCATTATTTCTCTACTGTTTTGTACGTACCATCTACGAAGAGAAAGCAGTTCATCACTATGAAAAACATTTTACTATATATTTACATCAAGGGGCCAGTACTTTAACTTACATATCCTCATTTTCCCTCACAAGTGTGTTGTACTCCCAGATCATCCCCAACAGAGAACGGAGAGATCGCGCAGACAATGACTGTGGTGGAATAGGAGCGAGGGGAGGAACGAACGTAACTGTGCAAATGTTAGAAAGAAAGTGTGAACTAGAAAAAAGATCCAGACTAGTTGCATTCGCCATCACTCCATTACATTTTTGAATGTCCATATTTTTCTCATTTTCTCTCATTCACCAAAATCATTCCTATCCTTGATTTTTCCTTCTGTCCCCATTCGTAGATCCGAACTGACCTCGAATCCCCTAAAATTTCGTGCAAATACTCGATATGGAGCCAAACTAGGAAAAAAAGTGTGAGGAAAAGCTCTAGGCTTGGCATACGTTTAATAGGAGATGTAGGCAAACAAAAGCGCAGATGTAGAGACTGCGAAGTGAAGTGAATGAACAGCGTTGGGTTGTGTGCATGAGTATGCATAGAGGTAGCCAGAGTATCGGTGCTGGGAGCGCTTGTATATGGTTGGGGATGAAAAGGGAGACGACTGAAGAGAAAAGAGCCAGTCGCGGGAGTGGGAAGAAGAGAGACGGTGGTGGCCGCGTGTAGCTCCAACGCGTTAGGCACCGCTTGGCTTGGTTTAATTTTCCTGATGTAGGCAGGCGATGGCTGGTGGAGTCCGTTCGCCTCAGGTCACCCCGCACAACCCCATTGGTAGCCTTAACCGCGACGGGGTTGCGGTGTTAGCGAGGCTCATAGTCTGTACTACATTGCTACCATCAATGTTTGACGTACATGTTGGCATTCAGTTGCACCTCTACAGATGAATCCATCATGTTAAATAATGTAAATGTTAGCTCCGTTTCAGCATAAAATTAATAGTCGTTGTACATTGTTTTATATATTCTTTATCCAAACACAAGTTTACTCATTCCAGCCGTTTTTGTTCGTAACTTTCCTCAACTTGGAAATCAAGTTTAATTATGTTTGCTTTGAAAAATTCAAACTCCTCGTGCATACATACATTGTTTTAAAGTGCATGATTTTCCATGTAGAAGAATAAAAATCTGTACAATGGAAATGTTACGAATTGATGGTCGTCATTGCAGCAGTGATATGATTGACACCACCACTGGAGTTAAAGGACAACTACAAACGATGGACGATACTTCAGATCCAAGCTCGCTGTTCGACAGTGTCTTTATGTCAATGTCTGACACACTCAACTCCATAAATACACTTGAAAGCTCCGATCAAACACCCGAAGACAGACCACTCGACATTTGTACCAACACAACACCTGTATCACCGCGAAATACACTACGGTACGCCCCTAGAGAAGGAGAGAAAAAACAAACAATGCCTGACATTTTACAACAATAAATAACACTGACACATTTTTCCGAACCATCATGAGCTTGATGTTTTCGATAGAAATGCGCTATGAGCTTTATTCTAGTCTAATGAATCAACGCGCTTTGAAGCGGAATGAATGAAGTTGATAGAGTGAAATATAAGTCAATATAAAATAGAAGAAAAATATATTTCATGTTTAGGGGTTCAGATAGTGGACTTTACCAAACACCACCTGCCCCGCGTTGCATAGAAGGTAGTTACGCTTCTGAAGAGTTGTCCTTGACATTGCCCACGGGATTTGCGGGTACTGGTGGCGTTAGTGGTGGTGGTAGGGAGTCGGACCAATTGAGCGTCTCGTCTTCATCAAGCGTCGGTGGACCAAGCCCAAGGGACAGACGTTGTTTACCAAACGATTCTGGTGCTCCTGGGATTTACTTACCCATGGCACCATTATCGGGTTCACTCCATAGTCCAGCGTCTAATAGCAAAGTTTCGGTAAGTTTACATGCTATTGAAGATATCTTCTGAAACTTCTTACTGATTGAAATTCATCCACCATGATGATTGTTGACCATGAACAATTCGTTAGTGACGGTGCGTTCGATACTTTACCTTTTTACAGCCAACGCCTCCGAAAAAGCCACCTCGTCGAAATTTATCGGTATCGCCGACTCATTTACAAACACAAATGTCGTTATCAGCTGATTGTTCACTTGGACCAAGTAATTATGAATATTTATTTCTTGCCCGGAGTGGGGCCAGGAGTCATATTGATCTGGAGCAACTACACAGTCGTCGGGATCAATTGCGACATGTGACTAGAAGTGTTGATCAATATGTGGATATGAAAGCGCGATACAGTGATGGAAGTAAACGCCTAGAGACGGAACCAGTGGCATTGACAGCGGTTTATGGTGATCGACTGATTAAGTTACAAAATCCAAGACGGAAGCTCCGACGTCATTGCGAACGTGCTTATGAAAATTATGAGATCGAAAGTCCAACAGGCGTGGATGAGTCACCATGTAGTGAAAGTGCTGCGTCTCATGATCAAACATTTGTTTCAAATGCATTTCTCACATTCAAATCATCACAAGAAAGTCTACTTGATGATAAACGTGGAAATTGTGACAGCCGAATGACGAATGACAATAGCGAGATGACGACAGACAAACGGTTGAAACGAGTACAGATGATGATTCCCACGAGTCCAACGCATTATGTCCAACCGCCAACACCTGACCATCCACCGCCGTCTGCATTACAAGCGGAAAGATCGATTCACGAAAGGATTCGTCCGCTGAGCCAGGTAAAATTTATTCATCAATAGATATAAAGGATGCCATCGTCGATATTCTTCAAGAATAAGAGCAATTGTGAAAATGAATGGTTTTATGAAGTGTTCAAAACGTTAACAGATGATCAGACTCTCGTTCACGGGATATGGCACTCACAAATACACTATGAAAACTCGTAGACAGAACATGTAAAAATATAACTCAGTTGCATATGAACGTAAACATTGAGTAGAGAATTCTGAAAGATTGGTTGGCACTGCTGTCACCTTCACTATCAATACACATAACATACAAAAACAATTTTACTTCTTCCGACTCAATCGTTGACAATTTTTCTTCGACTTTAGAAAGACACAACTGTTTCCTGCCACTTCGTATAACATGTTACATTCATATCGACTTTTCGCGAATGTTCCACTGTAATTGTTTCACCCGTTGATGTGCCCCCTTTTTCTTATCAACCCCAGACAATAATGGTAAAACTTAGCAAGACTCTCAGACTTGTTATATATGGATCTATGACTGGACCGAGCTGCCTTAGAGCAATAATGAGAATTAAAATATTGGCTGATTCTATAAATTTCTTTTCATCAAATATTGAATTGATATATCGACTTACATTTTGTCATGCGAAATTGACGATTGAATGCTCAATTATTTCATGTCTTTTGTCCCTCTCAAAGAATCCATGAAAGATATTTTCGTGGATCACTATATTCAATGCAATGAGTAAATTTTCCTATGTACTATGATTTAGCACTCGCTTCGGAAGACGAACAATAAAATTTTAGGAAATACTATTCGACTCGTTCTCCATAACCAAGACAAGAGACTCCGTCATACACTTTTAAACAAATCCAGTTCTAATGGTTGAAACTAAATAATTTCACGATTCAATTTCTCCCATATTGGGTGAAGAGTCATCTGTCAATATAAAAGCAATAATTCTCATCGGACAATTTAATACAATACATCATCGTTATTCATCACCATCACGTGAAATATATTATATGCTCTGTTACGATATAGAGTTCGAGTCACCGAGTTTCATTTAATATACGAGCGCGTATTTGATCTGTGAGGGGATTTACAAATATCCCTCTTTTTGCCTCTACATGCATGCATGCTTGGCACACTCAGCACCATATCATTTCCCGTGTGTGTCATCCTGTGATCATTCTGCTGTAAGGTTGCTCCGTCGTTGACGTCGCTAGGTCTCTATATTCGCCCATATCCACGACAACACAGTGAATATCCATAAGATAGCACGTACATACATGAATATACACATCTTTCACCACGTATCATGTACATACCAACTCCGCCCATCATATACACCCCCAATCCCGCCGTCTTTCGCAGATTCTCAAACACGCTCCACGAAATATCGTACATAACAGTGAATATAACCCATGTGTATGTGAAGAGAATTCACGATGTCTTGCCCAAGGCAGTAGTTCTCCGTCTCACACTCTCTCTCAATGTTCAACACATATCTCGCTACTATTGGATGCTTCCGCTAGTATCTCACCATGGTGCGGAAAGATTATCGATGTGTTTGCATCCCTTTTCCGTTTGAGGCTCCTGTTTACGGGATACGACGACGGGCTTCCGGATCGATGAATTTTGGCGAAGACCTCTTGACAAGACGATGAGATTTGTCAGACGAGATCCTTATCTTTCAATGGATATGTATATGTTCAGTTCAACATCATCATCCTTGCTCTCTTGCACAACCTCTATTCCTCTCCCTTTTATGAATCCTTTGATGCTGACGTTCATTGCTACCAAACTTCTTGACTTCTATATATGAACATACAAATGCGATTTTTCCTGTGTGTAAAGTAGAAATATCCGGGACGATGGTTAGTGTAGTTCGATACAATTTTTTCACAATTCCCCAGTTGACTATGTCTATTCGTCTTTGGAAAATCATGAAACCTTTTTTCATGGACGCGTTCAGTTATAGTTGTGTGCGTGCCTTATGAAGTTGACATAGACTAGATGGTGATAGGTCAGGAAAGTGCAATGTGGTTACTGAACACACTTTGTACTCTCAGAAAGTTCAATTCGCCAACTTGGATCAGCACACAATATAATGAATCAGAATTTCATCAGTTCATGTATCTCAAAATGATCGCAAAGAGTCATCTGTTACAGCAAGAAATCGCAATCATGAGGCACCCATTTTCTAGTTATTTTTATCTTTTCTTCATGGAATCCTCATTGTCATTTAAACGGTCATTTGTATGTTGGGATTTCACAGATATTCATATAATCAAATCCATGGCATTGAAAGTCACGAACTAAGTGTTGTAGCACCAGTTGTGGACTAACCATTGTACTCAGGAAAACTTCAATCATTCTAAAAATATCAACATGGATGTATTTCATATATTTGTCAATCTTTCATTTTTTAATGACCCTGTTTCACAATATTTCATGGGGTACGTAATTAGAAACACAAGTGATTATGTAAAGTTCTTCATGGAAAATCGACAACACAGATAATTCTGTTGCCAGTTTACATGTCCATGCGTCCACATACCAAATTCATACAAAGATAAATGAAGTATCGAATCTCTTTACGACAGTTATGAAGGTTTCGAGATACGAAACCGTAGAATGATGATGTGGAAATGAGGGAGAGATATATGTAAATGAATGGTGTGCAAGGGAAGAGGAATAGAAATATAGAGAGAAAGAAATATATGGTATGGTTGTAGATGCGGAAACGCGAGTATGAAGGAGAAGCTTCTAGCTGCGCGGCTGGTTGGATCTCACCCGTCAACTTTAGCGTGAGCAACAGAGCGGCAGAACGCAAGACGCCGACACCCTTTGAATAATGAAGCTTTCCTCCTCTGGGTTTCTATGCCACGTCGTTTCCTATATGTGTGAATTCAACAACATGCGCTACCGCGCGCGAGCGTCAGCATTCGTCTCCTTTTTCCTCTGGTGCAAAACCTACGAATTTGTAGCAGCAGTTTCTAACCACGCTTCATTCATGCCGTTAAAATTCCCTCATGCTCTCCTTCTGCCTCGTTTTCTTCCGACCGTAGAAAACACGAGTGACTGATGCGAGTCTGACAGGGTACCATCACCATCTCTTGAACATCACTAAAATGAAATTTAGGTATAGAGGTGTGATTACAGTAAACGACTACGGTACGATTCCTTTTATCGTTATGTATAAATTTCAAACGCATACTACACACACTTTATATACATAAATGTATGTACACACTGGTATTTATCATGTTAAATATTTACGGTTGAATTGCACACGAGCATATGCTTTTTACTTCATGAATATCTGCGTGTGTGATATTTTCATTTTCCCCTGAAAATAAATAGTGTAACTTTTTCCAATTTGTTCATACGGGTTGGTGGCTCGACCGAGAATTTTACTTCAATAAATTTGCATTGCGTCATGACGTCACTTCTATTTACCAAAAATAATTACATTTTTTCATATTTATTCCTTTGTGTATTTGGTTTATTCTATTGGCGTCAACATTCGGGACATGTTATCGTGGGAAATGTAATATTCCACAATACAAATAAACCAGAAATTCAATATACAATTCTGGATATGAATGTTTGTAGTGACAACAAAACCGTTGAAATTAATTTTCGCAGGTGTACAAGAGACGGTCACGTGATATGGAAACTGAAACTGATGAGGATTTGTTACAATTTCAACCAACTGGATCATTGGATGCATCGAGCGGGTCACTATCCAGTGTATCGTTGTCAGATAAGAGTATGTCAACTGATAACGTGGAGGAATTCTTCGGCGATGTACCCTTTGCAGGTAAACAGCAACACACGCTTGGCTGCACCGCATGACGCTTTATGCCCTGGTGTACATGCATATAATAATCGTTATGTTCGTCCTGTTCGCCGATCATTTGGTCGAAAATTTTTATTTCCCAACACATGTTTTATATAATATATGTGAGAGTGTGTATTATTTCATAGTTTCGATTTTGAATTACTTATGCTCGAAATCATTCGAGTCAATAGACTGATATAAAATATATATCGAACATGAAACAGAGGGAAAATATATGTTTCCACAAGTTGCATTGTGTATGCAATATGAGAGAAGAAAAATTTCATCAATATGAATAATGAATTGGAACAGTCATTGATGTGAAAAAAAAAGTACCGTGAAGTGAATAAGTCATGATCTTGTGGTCATTATATCGTCAGTGATGACAATCAATTGCTTACAAAAATTTTATGTATAAAAAGTAGTGTGGGGATGGTGTGTATCTGTTTGTTGCAGATAATATTTCTTGTGATTGTTCATCCCATGGGGCACATGTGTTTTTAATATTTAATCGAATTTCACACGTGCAATATATGTATGATGCTATTTCATTATATATCGATGATAAATACGTCCATGAGCGGAATAAGCTTGAGTGGATTGATATTGTCTTTCGTTTTATTGATACCGCTGGCTGTATCAATTTGACAGCGTAATCTGTGATGACTTCAAACATTAAATTCACTTTGCTAATAGTCATAATATTTAAGGCAGACGAGATACGTTTTTCTGGTTTCACTTTATTTTCGCATATTTTTTTCTGACAAAGAGACGTGATGATTGTTATCAACAGTTGCAATGTTAGATGATATGATTGAGATCTCTTACAATGTATCCACATTTACAATCGTATCTAACTTTAATCTAGATATTAGGAGAAGAACCTTTCTCTTGAACAATCGTGAAATAAAGGGGTTTTTTCCCCTAGGATATGCAAAGAAAAGTATTGATCGAGGTATTAATTATTTTTGGGGTTGTTAGTTTTAGTGATTTTCTTTATTCGCACATTTTTAGAAACGATACAAATAATTGCATAAATTTATTGCAATTTTATCGGATTCCTTTCTTAGATATATTGTGATAAAAATCGTACGATCATTTCCTGCTAAAACATGATGATTTTGTTATACTCACATACACATACACACACACACATTAATATTAGACCATTCATCTATTCAGATAACAAATGGATGAACACATGTATAATGTTTATTGACATTAATATTGTCCATAGTGCATTATACAGAACTATTATTTCGCCAATAAATTTTATGCCATATATTGTGTATGCGGTGTCTTGATTTATTGTTTGCTTTATATATTACATATTAAAAAAACCACCCATTAATGCTTTTTTGTGTTTTATTTTGACCATCACATTCTTTCTATCATTCCTGATAAATCAAAAATTGTAGCTGCTGCAATGGAACAGTCTAATGTGCGATTGTTTCTTCTTTTGTTTTGCCAGTCATTAACGTTTGTTATTCGTATATAATTTTGAATCTCTGTCTCATTTGCGAATGTTCACTTGATTGCACGTCCATGCGATATGAAAACTTTTTTTCTTCAACTCTGCATCATAAGCAGAGAGAGAATACAACAAGCGAACTGAAAGTTTGGTTATGTATGACCTGACGGTATACTTTGTGGATTTATTTTATGCATGTGATATACAAACTTGTCCAACAGGAAGATATACCGCACAGTCTCATTGAAATCAAGGTAAGAATAATGAAAGATGATGGAATTGGATAACTATCGATGTATAATTGCGCGACAGTGTCACGTGATCCAACATTGATCGAGCAAGCAAGAAAAAGATGTGTTCGTGTTTTATGAGTATGATTGTTCAGTGAGTGAATGTGTCAGAACGACAACTAGAGCAAGGTGAGAGCGTAGATGAATAGGTAAAGAATACTCACACCGAGTAATTATTCTTGTTTACATTACATTGTTCTCGATCGAATGAAAACAATTGTGAAAGTCAGGTTTGAAGCAATTACATTTTTCATACTCTGCAAATACGGGAAATTACGAGCAACATTCACACAATGTTCTTGAATGACAGAAAAAGTTGTAGATCACTTCATGAAACACTCAATTTTATTTCATTTACTAGACACGTGGTAGAGAATATTTTCATATCAACTCATATTTGCATAATAGCGATAATTTTGAGTTGTTGATACCGAGAGTTTTCAAGTCTATATATCGTTTATAATGCGATATACAAATAATCATATTGATCGCGAGAATGGAAATGGCAGATAACTTTTTCCTTCCTCTTACCGATAAGATAATTTCCTGCCTGTATAAATGTTTGCTGATAACTTCGTAATGTATACACTGTATACACTCTCTGATAACGACGCAAACGCGACCTTTCTCGCTTTCGCACCGCAAATCAGTTGGTATACAAACAGTATTGACAATTGTGTGTCAGAGAATCATCTGAATGCGTACATTCATCCAGTTTATGTTCACAATGTGAGTGATGACAAGTTCTATAAGTAAATTCAAAATAATTCCCGTATACATTCTAAATTCAAACGTCGATTTTCAATTGACCATATTCAGCACACTTCGATTAAGATGAAATTGAGGACATATAAATATTCTCTGAATTCAAGAATTTGCCTCGCGCCGATGGTGTTTTGTTGACCGTGCTCTCACTCATGTAGGTTGTGATGGTGTGTGCTATGACATCACGGTGGAATGTGTGGCTCGCGTGGGATATGACTCATGCAACTCGACTCAGTTTTCGTTTATTTTTTTTCACGCACAACAAACGCATCCACAATGATACTTTCTTTTGATTGACGATCTCAAATGATAAAGAAGAATAAAAACATTAGAGAAACGGAGAAAGACATAATAAAAAAGAATTCAGCTCGTTATTTACCACTGTCTCGTAGCGTGGGAGGGTTTATTGCGTCTCACATTTGTCAAGAGTCATTATCCTCTTAACGATATAATACTTTTTTTTTCTATAATGATTATTTTTTTTTATCATGCATATAATGTGGTCTCGGGTTTCCTTCTAGGAACGAGGGAAATTGATTAGTCATATTTATGTACCCATGTGAGACTACGTCAAGTCTAGTTATAATACAGTGAATTCAATGTCGTTCACAATCAATATGTACTTTACAGAGATAGTGGATTTAAATCATGAAGATGAGCACTGTGCTTACTCGGTATTAGACTCATCATTATGTTCTGGATCTGAATACGCCGGCATATTTGATGATAAAAATTAATATGTCGTGTTAATGATGTTCATGTGGAGACCACTGACATTTTATTAGTTCACTCTCTGCGCATTTTCTTATTCCTATTCTCTTTTGTAACTTCTGTTGATACTCAATATTGATATTTGTTGTGCATACATAATGAAACGCAATTACTAAACAGTGCAATCCTACTTCGTCAGCTTTATTCATCACACAAACGTTCGCTTCCAATTCTTTATGCCAGTCCAGTGCCATGATCACCAGGAACCCTTGATAACAAATGCAAACGAAATCAACATAAGGATAGCGATTGAATCGTATAAGAACAACACTACTTCGATATCAATCCGCAGAAATAGTTTGTTCCTCGGCACCTAAACCCGGAGTTTGTAACTTTGTTGATAAATTGTATAGACTGTTCTATTATTCTTCACAAATGTTAATTCATTGGATTTTAATCATTGGAAAATGATGATAGAACAAGAAATTTTGACAACTACTGCGATAGGGAGAAATTGACCTTTAATATTGTTGCAATTCGTATGAAGATGCTTCATTGCTGAGGAAGTGACAATTGAAAACCGAAAATTATGCGATGAAGTACCGATAAATTTTCTAGTGGAATCAGTTAAATTCGCTAATCTCAGATGAAAAAGTAACTTTCTGAGAGCACTATGTCAGGTCATGAGAAAAACATTGCCCGATTAGTCGTATGAGAAATATAGGAATTAAAAATATCAGAGAGAGTTGGAGTTGTACACTCATAGTTAGCGCGTATATTTGAAAGGGAACAGGCAAGAGAAATTCCGAGCTCTTCTCCATTATCCGGGCTATCACACCGAAAGCGAGTTTTTCTCACCACTACCACTATTACAACTACTACTGCCTCTACCACGGACCCCCTTCTCCCTCTCCAACAATTTGGCGCGGGGCCCAACGAGCAAACGAAACGGCTGGCGGCGGTCCCACCGTCCGGGGTCATCTTCCTATGCATTCGGTGAGTAGCGGCGGCACGGTAGGAAACGTGCGTGTTAGTGATCGAACCTCACACAATCATTCAGCTTATAACAACTTCCATTGTCACTTGAATAAGTCGAATCAGTGAGTCAGTCGGTCAATAAAAGTCTGCGAATAATCTGAGCGTAAAAACCGATCGCCACCGCATTTTAACACGTATAATCTCACATGTGGTTATAATACACTCATCCAACGTGTTTATCTCAACATCTATTACTCTCACTACAAGTGAAATCCGTGAGTTTAGTCAATTAGCCAATTTGTGTCGGTAGACAAATTTCAAGCGAAGAAATAGATCAGAAAGAGGTTTATCCAAGTTTCATATTACAATTCACGTGTCCGTTAACGTTTCTGAACTCGCAAAATAACAATTTGCCAGTACTAAACATATTAATGTATGTCTCCTACTCTTCAATACACTGCCACCTACCAATATTTACACGTTACTTCTACTCCATTGCCTTCTCTTCATTTATAAACTTGTGTCCTCCTCCATAACTAAACTGTATAAACTTGTGTTGTTTCAACAGCACTCTTACGTCGCGTGCGACTTGCCTACAACTCTACACGACCCAACTCTTCGAATTAGTCGTCTCGTTAACTGGCTTCGCGCCATCGCATATCGCAGTGTAGTAGTGACTTGTAAATACTCAACATCGTTGTGTATACAATTGTGATTGTAGAGAAATTTTTGCTATCTACGAATTCAAGTGAACTCAATTCGTTTTGCATTACTACATCTGTATCTCTAGTTCATGTGTACTTGTGACAGTGTAAATTAACGTGTGGATTTATTCATAAAGTCACAACCTTAACATTCAACATTGGTAAGACATCTATTTAATTGAGATTGATGCATAGATACACAGGGTATTGAAGAGGAGAAAAAATTTAATCCAATATGAATTGATATATAATGCGGTGTATGCTTAGGGGGAACTTTAGATGCTTCAAATTTCATTCCCATTGTCGAGTTTTGGTTGTAGAGCTAATAGACAAACTGGCTACTGTTGAAAAAATAAATATATCGAGTGTCACTTGCATACATATTGTGTTGGATTGTATATCTATATAAGGTAACGAAACAAATGTGTGGGGCATCCGAAAAAGAGGTTAGAAAAAGAAAGAGGAAAGTAACAATAGCGGCTGCGGGTCTATCCGGTAATTTGACTCGACAAAATGCAGGTGCCGTGAATATATGCCATGTGCTTCACTCTATACGTGTCAGCATTCAACACACAAACAGACACATCATTATTATAATAACCATTATATTATCATCAATTCACAAAGGGATTGTCATGGCGTATTAGCACGTTGGACTTATATAGACATAAAAAAAATTAATTGATACAGGTTTCACCCACCTAAACATTATTTATAAAGGCGTTGTGACTATAAGAGAAGGAAAACAATAAATATAGAAAAACCTTAACGGATGTATGAAGAGGAATATGGAGATCGACAATCGTGTCACGTGCGCTTTTGCAGAGGCGCGTTATATCGACATCAGAAGCATTCATGTATGTGTTCACGTGTGTATCCATGTGGCAAAATACCTATGTATATATAAATATGTGATAAAGTTGGAGACAGTGTAACCACACGCGTAAAAACTTGATGCGCTCGTACTTGTTGCTCTCATTACACGCTCTGAAGTAATAATAGCTTTGCAAACCACGATCATTACGTCACATAGGGGGTTATGAAGACGTTGGTAAATATCACATAAACGTGTGCTACATGAACCAGGCATTTATCGTTTTACAGAATATCCCAAGGACGATCAATATTTATGTACAACATGAAAATTATGAAAATACATCTCGAATAAGATGATACGCATGGCTTGTACACATTTCTATACACGAAGCAATTTAGTGTATTACACTCCATCGAATGCTCTGAAGTTATCGACGATAAACACGGCACATTCACATCATGAAATCAAGGATGCATCATGAAGTTAAAAATTGAAATAAAAAATATACACGGAAGAGTCGTGCCCCTGATGTTGAGACTTTATGACATGATTATGGCTATGTATAAATACATTAACATAATGAAAAGGAAACAGAGATGTTTTCTCAAGTGCGTTTATATGGATAAAGAAATCGCGTGCAAGAACGTGTAACCTAGGTGCTCTCAAACATAACTTATTATCAAGTGAATAAATAAATTTTTTCGCTCTGACTTAGACGTAAACTTATGCGGGTTATATTTTTATAAAAATTCAGATAAATGCATGGAATTAGTGAAGGGAAATCTCATGTTGTAGAGAGATTCTCTCACGTTGATCTCTATTGGATGAAGGTCTCTCAAATTGTGAGCAATTAGTTTAAATAAGTATCTGCGTCGAACTTTTATATATGGACATATACAACACCCAATCGATGGTGGAACAAATAAACGGAAGCATTACATCCTGTACATAGCTTCGGCATATAAATATATATGTATATTACATATATATATTTATATATCCCTTATTAACAGTCATCAACGGAATCAGTAAATAGAAGTGACCACAAATATTTATCGACCACGAGCCACGACGTGTTTTCAACTGTGTATGAAAAAAGATCGGATGTTACGAAATTGTTCGTGCTTCAGGAAATTACCAACAAGGTCGCACTATGACTAACACGCCTCTCGCATCGATAACAATATACACAAGAGAATTGTCCAGCAAATACGCTGTATAATCTCTCGCTGTTGGATGATTTATATAAAGGGGATTTGGTTATCAACTTGTCCTTTATTATAAAAACAATATCAAGTATTTGCTTTACTGTGGCACACATATATGATGATGAACCATAACGTGCTCAGTGATTCGTTGCACTATGGAAACAGGTTGTCAGCAGCTGCTGTATGTCCTCGGTCAGCGTCAAATGATTGGCTAACAAGTGCCGCCGTAATTTATGGTCGAGTGCACCACACCTACGGTCTATTAGGTTGCACGTTGGTTGAAGCTCGATTCAGGCTGACTGAATATTACGCCTGCGATCCGCGTCGACGGACAATGGCACGTACTGGTGTCATTGCGATAGCAACTCTCTCCCTTTCTCCACCTCTTGCGCGGTCTCTCTTTCTCTCTTCGTCATATAAACACATACACACAACCTTGTCCACTCTTTTCATGTCCTTCAAATGCAGTACTATCATATACGCAATATGTATTTCACATGAAACAGCAGGTGCGCCCGCAATCATATTCAGATGTGTCATTGTTTTCCAAATTTATTTGACCATTCATTTTCGGGATTGATATTTTGATATTTGCTTTGGTAGATTTTTTCTTTTATTCATCTGCATGAATTGTTATGGTGTAGCTCAATTTTCAACCTTTTCATGGTGCAATTGATTCCATCATGATGAGTTCTGTAATTTCATGAAAATGTGATCATTTATTGCAACTTGGTATTGTACTGAAATGAATTGTCGTTTTTGGTTCAAATATGGATACACAGTTGGCGTTCATCATGACAAATTCAGTTAAATTCCGGTTGAATGCTTTGATGACTAGGATACATTGAATATCAAGGAAAAATCGTTAAATATTCTCGCTAGAATATTTCTGTATCCTCTAGTTATAGACAATAATTGAATTGAAACACAGTCTCGTGAATATCAAGGCTTCATTTAAGGGGCAGAAACGATTGAACTATCCTGAAATTATAGGGAGAATTGAATATGAAAGCTGCTAAATCTTCTGGAATGATTTGTGCTCGACGCACAACTCGGTCCGTTTTTATATACTGAAAAAGTGTTTACCTCTGATAATATTTGATGCTGTGTATATTACACTGCAATGATGTTATTCAAAATTGTCATCACATCAGTTGATTACATTTTCGAACCAACCAATTGACATTCATAACGTTAAATTATTTTTTTTAGCGGGAACATCTATTCAGTTTCTTATTGGTGGTTTAAGTTAGGTTGCAATATCAGCCATAGCTGCATCAAAAATATAAAAACGCAGAATAACGAATAAGACAATGAAAAGGTTCTTACGATCGAGGTCAATCATTTAAAGATTGACGGAGGATAAACGAATTTACATCGCACACGTTTTGTTGGATCAAATGCGATATGAAAATGATGGAAAGTGCTCATGTCATTCGTGATGTCTTATTCAATTCAACGTAAGCAAGCTTAACAATTCCAGGAAAGTTTCTTTATAGCACTACAGAAAGAGATAGATTTTCAACATCGTATGGAGTTGTAATTTGAATTCTATCAAGAACGTTTATTTATCTAAAAATAGTTATTGGCAACTGTATGGATTCAGAAAGAAGTTTGCTAGCAACTTTAGAATTGTTGAAGACTTCCCAACGAAGTTTTCGGTGTACGACATTGCTGAGGTCGTTCTTTGGCTGCGGTCCATTGCCTGTGTAATATTGGATTACGATCCAAGTTCGGTTAACGACCTCATGACTAAACAAACGCCAATGTTCGAGACTTAGTTATGTGTGTCTCCACAATATAAATGGCGAATAATTCTTTTTGTCGTACGTTATACATTAATCACCAATTCGATTCGCCTCTAGCACAATAACAAGTTGATCATTTTTCTACTTCTGGAGGCGAATTAATCATATTTAATACAACACCACCCATTTGTTTTCCAACTTGAACAAAAATATTATTTGTTGTCTATGCATAAAGCATTTGTGACTACGTGCAAATGAAAAATATTCAATTTGCTTGTTTTTTCTTTTTCGACCAGTTATACTTCTACTGTTGACTTTGTCGTTGAAATAAATTGATTGGCTTGGGACAAAGCAAAAAAAAATTTGTTCAACAGAATTGAAATGAATATAGAAGTCTGCCAGGGATATTTAGTCTCGCCCACTACACTCCAAGAATATCCGCGATGAATAACTGACCTTTGGATTGGTTACACTTCAGTGGCAACATTGGATCTATTTTCGTGCTGTAGAGACTATATAAATTGCTATAAATACGATACAAAATTACAAGGACACATAATTCCATTGAGTCTGCATCATGATTACAGATGGAGAATGAACAAGCGCGAAAAAAAAAGAACAAAATAGAAAAACAAAGAATCCATTTTTTATATGAAATCCTATCTCTTGCTTGTTGTCATATATGAATGAATGTCACCATTACCATGAGGAAAATTCAGTAACTCTCCACCTTTTTTTTCTCTACACTGCAATGAAAAAAATGAAAGGATGCTTGTAGAAAGGATGAGGAACGAACGAGAGTTTTATGTAATTCACGTATATGACTTGAATAACTACCTGAGTAATATAACACGATGTCACGACGAGGGGAATAGTGAAAGAGAATAAAACAGAGAAACAGAACGAGACAGAGAGGGATGTATAGAGGCGTCGACGTTGCAGTCGAGAGACGCTCTCCATCATGGGGTTTTAATTAAAATTACGTACGTTTGCGCCAGTAACTCGAGTCTCTTCTCTATTTAGTATTTTTTATGAGCTTTTCATTATGCGGATATATGTGTAGCACATTACGAGAACCATCTTTGAAAAGAAATGGCCACTATACTATCCACTTTGTCCCTCGTTCTCATTTTAGTTCATTTTATTTCATTATTATTCCCTTTTTTTTCATTTTTTCTAATTTGTTTTTATACCTGCTTTCAGTCTCTTCCTTTCTTTCATGCATTTCACTCCGTTTTCCTTTCATACCATTATATCAAGTGCATTGGATTCAATGAAAATGCACTCTCATTTGAGAACAGACACGAGGAGAAAACATTTTCCGATACAGAGTGATTTTTGCGTGTGTGTTGCGGATATGTGAATGGAAATTTTGTCTCATCGTCATTCCAAACCCAACACAGAGCGTCGAATAAAACAACAATCATGGTATTCAAGGCTGTTCTTTTGTATTCCAGTGATGTTTTTGCTCATTACTTTGGTTTCGCTCATGTTCTATTATTTTATTTTATTCATACGATTGTTTATTCACCAACAGGTTTACTCAAAGGATCAGTCACGGCGGAACGGCCGCGAACGCTACGTCGGCTGCGGAACGTCTACGGGCAAACTGCATCTGTGATGGGCACCGGTGCTGACGCAGCTGGTGAACGCCTTGATGATGCTAATGTGGATAGTTCATTTCGCGAGCGTGATAGAGACGAAAAGTCACTCAGTATCATGAGTCCGTTTGATGAACAAGAGGAGTGGGCTAAAATATCTGAAATAATGGCGTCATTTGGTACTGGTCTCGTACGAGAATCCGTTTTTGTGAATGAATTGGAGAAAGAATTCCAGACACGCCTTGGTATTTCCATAGAAAAATTTTCAATTTATCGTTCATTTCACTTCTTTTTGCTTTAAATTTCATTTAAATGTTGGAAATTTATGTCCTTTAGGATTCAATACAGAAGTTACTGATAGTCCCACCGTAATAACAAGTGTTGGTCAATGGCTTTCTAATTTAGGATTAGCAGATTATGAATCTCTGTTTGTCAACTATGGTTACGATGATCCTGATTTCATTGTAAGTGAGATGTCAATATTAGCCATAATCAATTGAACGAGATATCGATTTAGAACATCAACCGTTCCGTCCAATCTCTTGTCATCAAATGATCGAATTATTTTTTCTCTTTCAAAGAACGGTGTACTGGTAGAATCAGATCTCAAAGACATGGGGATATCAAGCGAGCAAGAGCGCGCCGTGATAATGAACGCTTCACATTCATTGCATAAATCAGTTAACAAACCAACGGGTACTCAAGCACGAACAATTGAAGAGTGGTTGAAAGGAATACATTTAGAAAATTATGTAGAAACATTTCGGAAGCATTTATATAATGATATGGACCGTGTGAAGCGTGTGTGGGAGGTAGAACTTGCAGCAGTATTGGAAATCCAGAAACCAGGACATAGAAGACGAATCCTCGCGTCCGTCACTGGTACAAGTCCTCGAGGACAATCGAGGAATGGTGGACCCAATCTGGAGGATCTCAACAAAGACCTCAACACTTTGGTGAGTTTAATTTACCGCATGTTCATACGTTCGTGTTATTTCACAGTCCAATAGTGATCATGGCTGATCTTTGGTTGCGGTATAATTAATTGAGTTGAGAGATCAACTCGATATTCAGAAATATCGTTCCTTGTTGCAATGCAATGCGAAGTGTGAAATCCAAAGATGATCGATTCTTCTCTGGAATTACCATGATTGAACAAGGAAGCCACAATTTATGAAGATTATAAGTCAGGAAATTTGTTTTGATAATTCCCATGTCAGAATTCTAAAAACGCATTTCATAATCGGGTTCTATTTTCACTAATTATTGGGAAAATCATCCCAGACATTTCAAAGCGAATGTAATAACATTTATTACTTCCAAAATATTCATTTTGCCATTGGATACACCAATTGACATGTGCGTCCGAATACCAACACAATCCTAATCCCTATATCGTACATCTTACCCCACAACATAATTAACGATTGCAGGTACATACGATATATTTCCACCCTACTGCAAATCGTTTCCAATCAAATTAGTGCTTTATTGCATAGCAATATATGTGGCCCTTGCTATCCTGCAGATAATGAACAATAGCGTTTGGGTGTGGAGGATGCTCTTTAGAACATACAGATACGTCTAAGAGAGAAAAAAGTAGTGGATGTACCATTGCATATAGTGTGGATAAAGACAGGGTGCCATAGACGCAATTCAAATGGAAGAGGGTGAGAGAGTGAGAAAGATGGAGGGGGTGTCGTTAACGTTCAACTGTATCAGAACATTGAGTATATGTATAAGTTCAGTAACACGATCCACACTGTTCTCTGTCATTTTTCGCTCCCTTATCCTCTTCATTCCACTCGTTCCCTTTCTTGTGCACCACCCTGATAATCATCACACCCAACCGTTTCCATTTGATCGCCTGGCGCTGAGCGTTATAAGGTAAATAACGTGGCTAATTGGAGATCCGACATTGTGTGTTAATGCGCTACTTCACGAACGCGCTTTCAGCCGCGTCGTTTGAGCACAAGTACTTGTCCCATGTGTCGTTATTTGTTCGTATGGTGTATTTTTTCCAATATTTCCTCCCTTGTATTATTGTTCTCCATGCTCTCTTTCATACGCTTTAGATTATTAGAGATTCGATGGTGTTTTTTTTTCTTTCCTATTGTTTGTTTCCTGGCACTTGTTTCGTCGTTAATTAGCTGACTAGATTCAATCAACATCGTGCTCACAAAAGCGTCACATGAGTACATCCGACAGTCATGTCAAAGTATTTTTGCGTTCATTCTCTGTTTTTCTCACGTTTCCTGCTCTTTGATTCGTATTGATTCCAATCTGAGTTAGTGACTATGTATGTTCAATTGTTATCTTCATTATCTGCTCCACATCACGCTCACGATATTTGTAGGTGTCCAATGGTACACACACCTATTCCAACAAGTACGAAATACCCACTAATTTATTTGTTCCATGTCAACATTTTTCGTTCATTTATTTCCATTGAACTCCAGTTCACCGAAATGTATACACCTGCGCTGGTGATAGCGTGATATGGAAAATAGGAAATTTATTCCATCGTTTGTGTAAAATTTCCAACACCAATGATGAAATATTGGAGTGGTCCACGATATCGAAAAGAAATCTCCTCGTTCAACTACTGACTTATTTTTATGATTTTCAATGCGCATGTTCATGCTAAGCAAGATGATACAAATATTCGATAAATACTGTTGACGATTTCGCGGTTTTCATTTTGTCAATTGGTTGATTACCAGCTTTCAAAAACAGAATTTCCTGTCTTTGGTCACTGACTGTGGTTGTTGATTCTTCAACCATAACTTTCATTCTCAAAGTTATCTAGGAAATTGCCGAATCGAGAAACATTAAAATCAAAAGTTGCATTAACACACGTTTGATAAGATTCCACAATTAATTTTTAGATATTTCATCTCGTAATCGAATAATTACCATATGATTCCTCGATGGAGCTATGGCGACAGTGTTAACTAAATGTTTGCTGGGATTTTTATTATTTTGGTGGCATAAAACCGGCTTAGTTTGTATACATCTTGAATAACTTTGAAAGATCGATACGGTTATTAGTCGATTCATATTAGAGGAACGCGCCGCAATCCTTTCCTCACCCCCCTTCCCATATTCAACTCAGGCGTGTCCGGTTTCAGCGCAACCCAGTGTAGCATTTTTTCAATTCACAGTGACCGGCATATTCCCATACCTCCTATGTATGTATACTTCGTTACGAAAATCGCCGTCTCCGATTTCTCCGACAGATAACCGACCAGGTATAAACGACGCAAAGCATTCACTACAAAACAGGTTTGATGATTCGTTTAGGGCATCTGTTTTGAATATATAAACAATTGCGTGCGTATATATGAGCTGTTCGAAATTATTACAGAATTGTTTGACTTTTAGAAGACTAATATTCAACAATTAAAGGAGGAAATTCGTGAGAAACTACCCGAGGCTTCACAAGACAATGGGAATTCAAGTCATCACACAACGGGTACTGGAACGAATGCAGCGAATTCGGGTACATTGAGGCATCGAAAAAATCGGCCAGCACCGCAACCACCGCAACGGCCCATCTCTCATAATGGAACCGTCATAGCACCAGAGCAATTGGAAATTCGTGCACCTTCAGAATTACTTTTTGGCGTTCCTTCGACATTGAAAACTCAATGGAGGCATCAGCCTAAAGCTCTAGTCAGTGGTAACGTCATGTACGTTGCTAATGTGAGTATTACAATCTTATGAAAAAATTGGACCACCGCATACTGATGGGGATCTCGGAAATTTTGAATTTGGGCATTTTTCTTGTCTTTTACGATGTACAGTACTTGGGTTCCACTGTGGTGAAGGAACTCCGTGGTACAGAATCGACCAAGAAATCAATACAGAAACTCAAGAAGACTTGTAGAGATCCCCGAGTTGGCTTAGGAATTACTTTAGCCATTTCGTATCGTGGCGTGCGCTTCTTGGACAGTGTTACAAACGTAAGATATTCAAAGCATTGATCGGATAAAATTTGAAAAAAAAAAAAATGATTAGGGTTCAACGTAATTTTTTACTGTTCGTTTGTTCTCGTGATAATAGGAGCCAATTTGTGACCACGAGATACGTAACATTCATTGTGCGTGTCAAGATGCCGACGATCTCACTCATTTCGCATACATCACCAAGGATCACGCCAGTCGTACACACTTTTGTCATGTCTTCTGCGTGCCAACAATGGTAAATTAAAACATAATTATAACCCTATTCAATTCAGAAATATATGGACGATCAATTTCAGCAACATTTCTTACAATACAAGCTGATTTTTCTGCTCAAATCGAAGCAGTTAAATGATTGATGAAATTAAATTATTCGATTGATCCGATGAGTGGGAATTAATTTGTTTGTGCAGGATCAAGCGACCGAGGTAATCCTGACCTTGGGACAGGCCTTTGAAGTTGCATACCAAATGGCATTGAAAGAGAAATTTGGTGGTCAAACAGTGCGATCTCAATCTGCCAATCAACTGGCAACACTCGCTAATTCAGGGAATAACCCCACGGCGAATTTCAAGACTGCAACCACAACCAATCAAAGTGGTGAAGCTCGTGCCAACATTACAGATACAACGATGAATCTTGCTGATCCTAAGAATAATTCAAGTAATAGTAATGGTAGTAGTAGTTCTAGTGGCAATGTCCAAATCACAAATACTCTAAAATCCAAGTCAAAGGTGAAGCTTTCTAATACGAACGTTCAGTCGACTAATTACAATCCTCACGGTAATGTGAACATTAAAGCTAACTCAAATTCACATGGGACAACAACGTCAACGACGACGGTGACTACGACAACTACTACGAATGCAGCAATGAGAAGCGGAAGTAATTGCACTTCCGGTGGAAACACCAATGCCAATCCTAAGCCACTTGTAACGCATGGACGCTCGCACTCGGTCAACGACATCAAGATTAATGGCAATCAGTTGAAACTCGCGCCAATTCCCGTTGATGACATTGGTATTGGTGTCAAAGACATGAAAGCAGGTTCACGTGCACCAATTGCACTGTCAGAAGAGTTATAAAATGATTTTTTTGCATTTCAATCCAATTCATGTGCGATAATAATTTTTTTACGCGACGCGACGTCAATCTGTGATTATATTATTATTATTCTTTAAATATACCTGGGAAATTCTAAGTCTTCGTGCGCGAACACGAGTGGTCATGCAACGAGTTATCTCTAGTGAGTCATTATTACTAAATCAGAATTTTCCATATGGATTGTCATCGTCTGTCACCTGGAATATGTTATTGGTAATCTCTCTTTGACTGCGAGACAACTAAGGTAAGTTGCTGTAGTGTTTTTGTGAATTTACTCTTATTGATGTAACGAACTTCCAATGAATCTTCGCAACAGTATGAGGAAGATAAAAAAAATCAGATGAGGGAATAATTATTCGTGTGAATTGAATGATACCGAATATACGTGCGAGGAATCAGCCAAATTGAGAGAAGAGCGTTCATCAACTCCACTTTCGCGCATAATTCCCTGTTATAATTCAAACTTTTCGGAGGATATACATAAGTAAAAAAAAATAATGATAAAAAAAAAGGACGAAAATCATACATTAATGCTCAAATATTACATTCTCCAAAAGTTGATTTGAAGTTTGAATTGAATGGGATTATAAAATTGATGTCGATTTTCGCAATTGAGACATTAATACTACAATTCTAGTTATTTGGGATAAGATTCATTTAACTATCCAGGAAAAGAAAAACTGAAAGAGACGTTTCATTAATTGATAAGCATTTTCCGAAGATTTTTATGATAGCGACCAATCTCATTTTTTCGATATTTAATCTCCAAAGACTGAGTAATCCTTGTTGATTCCAATATTCGATACATAACGCATGAATTCACAAACATCACATTACCATTTTGTGACGTTACGACGTAGTAATGGAAATCCGGGCTGGGTATTTGTATTGAATGATGCAAATGCTGTTGTTTAGAATGTGCAATTGTCAAGAAAAGAAAAGGAACATTACTTGGGTACGAGTAACGATTCATTGAATAGAAATAATTTTCCTAATTAAAAAACATACAAATGAAAATTCATTGACGTGCTTCGGTATATCAGGCAATTCACAAATTGATATCATTTTTTTGAGAAAAAAAAAGCAAGAAAGAATAAATTACGTTCGAGCACGTAGACGTTTGTAAAATTCATGAGCGAACGGTGCTAAAAAAAAAGTCAAAGTGTTCAGTCGCGGCCACTGGCATTGGATATTGTATATGATATTTGGAATATGATTACGACTTATACAGTGACTGAAATACAGTCCTGTGCCTCAATTGTATTGGAGGCAATTAGCATTCAGAGTTCATTAGGATAATAAAGAAAAATTGTAGTTTGTAGCTTAACGATGTTCGTGTAAATGAGGAAAATAAAATACGTTGCTCCATGAACCAAAGAGACGTATAAGTATGAAGTAGAAAAAGAAAAAGTAAGAATTTAATCAATAGTATTTCGAGGAAATTATGTGGACTCATCAACTGCCAAAAATTCGAAAGACCCATACCCACCAATGGGTCTAACGCACACAATCACACACTGTATTAATATTAGGAAGTTTAAGATAATCAACGATCGATGATAAGAGAACGAAGGATAAAAATTAATCATAAGAAAGAATCGCATATACCAAAGTACTCTCGCATGGGTATATGTATATATATCATGACAGAAAATTGCGTAATATATTCGTGAAATTCTATTTATTACGATTAAAAAATTGGCAATTCGAACTGATTTTTAGTATAGTCAAATGCCTCATTCTTTTAATTTTCTTTTATCTTTTCTGTACATTGTATTGAGACGATGTCTGTGGATGAGATAAACCTAATACGCGTAGTCACTGGCGGAATTGGATAATCCGTTCAATTCATCACGAGCTTTTGTGTGTTTCAAATGATTATTTATGCCATACACAAAAAAGCGATGAGTGAACCAATAATATATATAATGGCAATTATTATTATTATTTAGAGTTTATTTTGACGTGTTGTAGATTCCTGTCCCGTTTTTAGATAATCAAAGTATTCATCGGCAGCCCACGAAATATTAATACACTGCTTAGGTACATGTAGGTATTTAGTAGATTATTAATGTACGATAAAATAAAGGGACAATGAATTGAATAAATGTATCGGTGTCAATACAACGATATTCACCATGAAGATTTAGTCTAAAGATATTTGTAAATATTATAATCATCACTCTTTGCGCAACGAAATTCCGTCGGCAAATCTAATTGATTAGAAACTTTTCTCTAAACATATAAAGATCGCGCGAATGTCATTCATGAAATGATGGGTTTCTCATCTTGTTTACCGATGTATTTGAAGCATAGCCGAATCATCAGGAAATGTATCACGAGCGAGCTGATGAAAAAGACTCGGCATTACGTATTCATATTTTAGATGGAAACTGTAGCAGGCCAGTGGTGATATCACATCTCTACCTAAATATATACAAACATCGTTTTCCTTATTGCTACATGTTTAAATTACGTAAATGAAACATTCAACGTGATCTTTCGAGAAGTAGCCCTTAACATCTCTGAATATTACTATTTATCGCTGGCACAAGAATTTTGAAAGCATAAAAGACGGACAGAGGGAATAGAAGTGAAAGAGCCTGTGAATAAGAGGAAACTTGGGCAAACGAATAAATTGAATAGAATATACAAATTCAATTACAGTCTTTTCGTATTCGCGAAACAGATTTTGCACAGTGCGAGTCGAAAGCGCACACTCTCCTGTACGACATGATATATTTCGCGATTTATGCATCGAGCTCGCATAAATTTGAATGAAATTGATGAGAAATTGAACAAGTGAATATGAACACAAATTATGTGTTTAACACATCATGCACATGAAATCAACGACGACGAATTTTCTCTCTTCTTCAATAATCATTATTGTTGTTATTGTTATATATGGCAGCTCAAGGGGGTGTATGAACAGTATTGTACTGAATTTAGTTTCAGTAGAGATTAAGTGAGGAGGGAGAGAGACGTAAAAACAGGATAGATAGACACTGGAAATTATGGAGGGTGAAGAAGACACGGATTGGTTATGCTTGATAGCAACTTTCAGAGGGTGCACACCCCCCTTCGTTTCGCTTTAACCCAATAGGGTAGCAATACGATTATTAAACATCTATTCTCTCCATTGGTGTCGTCACTATTATCGCTAAACAATTGTGTATTGTAGACATGCATGAAAACGAAAAAAAAAAAAAAACATTTATAAATAATTAATAATTCGATTTTTCATGCACACATATTTGTATTATTATTGATATTATCATTTCTTCTATTATTACTCTATGGATATATATGAAGAATAACTATCGATGATCGAAGCTTGCCACAAACTTATTCTCTTACTCTAAATTTTTTCTCCAAAAAACTGCATTGACAATATCTGTAATTTCCTTGTGAGTGAAAAAAAAAATGTCATTTTTCAATAATCAACACAACACAGAATGAGAAAATAGTTCTCTTATATTGAGTAAATATTTGACAAAGAATAAATGAATAAATTATTAGAACAACGGAATATTTCAAATGTTGAAGCGTTAGAAAATTATGCTGAACAGTATGCGTATGACGACATGTAAAAGAAGGAGAAATGAATGGAATAATGTGAGAATTTTGATGAGAGTATTGACAAAAACGAATATAAAAGTAGAATTAGATCGAAGAATAATGTGGAAGAATATGAAAAGTGAAAAGTGTAAATAGATTGACTCAAGGAAGCGCATTTGTAAGATAGGCATGAAGTATAAACCACTCTTCATTTAATTTATGTGCAATGTTGTAATTTTTATCGATATTTATTGATGATGTAATTTAATAATGATGAGTTAATGATCAATGTACAACTGTATACGGCTCTAAGAATCGACCGTATTTTTTTGTTGTCTCTTTACACTGACGCTTGAGGTAAAGATTGATTTTTCAATAATTAAACATTGAATTATACAAACACATGTACCACTTTTGACATATGATGAAACAAATGTATCAATCCACGAAATGAAATGTCTTTCTCTTCGCTTGGATTTTTCATCACTTCTAAGTATATGTGTTTGTATATCGCAATAAATGCAAAAATGAATTTGAAAAATGTGATATTTCTTTCGCAATTTGTTTCAAATTGAAATAGTTTTATTATGATTGAGGGTAATGAATACTAAGAACGATACTTTTGTTTCATGTATAGTTAATTCTATATAGCTAAATTTTCTCGTATAATCGGCTTTGCTTCACGGTTCGTCGATCGGTAAAACGTACGAATATAATTTGCTAGATATGTGTACTTCATAAATGATTTTCATCCAACTCGTGAAGAAAATGTATAAAATCCGATCTCTACATATTTATAAGGCAGATTTTAAGGACATTAACGAATGAATTGCATTTTGTTGGAGATGAATTGTGTCTGGAAGATTATTCTCTGGAGTATCTATATAGGAATTATTATTCAATTTATAGAATTTATTCACTTGCTCTCCATGAATTTCCTTGAAAGTCTTGGAACTCTGCTTTATGGATATGTATACGCACATGTATATTCATACGGATGTGTCTGTGTGAATGAAGCAAAATAAAATTAGCTTTTAGATCATCAAAATGCAATTATAAATGATAAACTGGACGGATACAAAGAAATCAAAAGTTAAAAAAAATAAAGATAAAATAAGAGAGAGACGAGGGATAATATAGAAAGGACAAAGAGAAGAATATAATAATAATTCCGTTCAAAAGCTTTGACATAAACCGTCGACGAATGCCATATAGACGCACTATTTTCAACATTTCATTCTGGTTACAGGCAGACAATTCCTATGTTTCTGGTATACACTCTATTTATTATTGTTCATGTTTATTAGAGTTATATAAATATATGAAAATAAATATGAAAACTGTCGGTTTATTCCAACTTTATTGCCCAGACATTTTTTTTTCCAGCATAGCAAGAACCCACAATGTCGATTGTGAAATATGCAGTGGATCTTCGATTTTCTTCCGCTCGACCTTTTTTTCCTATGCTTCCAACTCTTACTGATCACTACCACAGGACTCCCCCGATATTTGATCATCTCATCGTTTGCGACTGTTAATGTATAGTGTTTTGCAATCTCAGACAATATTTTTTATCGAAGTATTTGTATTTATACATCAAAATTCCCGTTTTCAATTCTTCATAACTTAGCTAAAAATCATTTTTACTCCGGGTCACTCAAGAATTTGTTCTTCTACAAGTTGTAGGTGCTATTCGATGCGTTTCTCGAATTCATTCCGAGTGAAAATTCAAAATTCATCTCTTCGAATAACAATGATAACTCGGTAAGAAAACTGGTTATGAATTGCTTCTGCTTGCACCAGTTCAAACGTCAGGAGACGCAGAAAAATATCATCGGTCTACTGTATCATATTTCCATAATTACTTTTTCCTATGCAGTATTTTCAATTTATTGTAATTCATTCTATCAACTTTGTATCTTTCCAAAAAAACTATTTTATGTATCGCATGGAAAAAACAGTAAAAAGAACCTTGTTCATGCATTGAAACAAATACATTCACAATGTGTAAATACTTTGGATAATGATATGGTTGAGAATTCCTATCATCGGGATTTACGAAAAGTATAACAATCAAAAAGGAAATAGTGAATGAGGTTGAGCACGGGTGGTTGCTTGGTGAAGATGCTAATTAACCAGAGTTTTGAACTGTACAAACTTTCTCGATTAGCCGGTAGATTGTTACGAGATGTTAGTAGTGGTGCTCTCTTTCCTCATCTCCACCGCCACCAACTTCATTCTTAAGTAATTCGCCTTGGAATCCTCGATAATATATTCGCGTTCGTGTATAGAGTTTGCATGGAAAGAAATAATATTGCAGTGCAGAGATTGATTCACTTTTGCTTTGCTTACATAAAGAGTGAAAATAATATTGCCGGATCCATCTCCACATTGTTACACATTGAGATGAAGTTTTGAGATGGTTGTACGCATCGCAAGCATCAATGGCAATTATATATGAAAACATTAGATGCATAACATCATAAATTGACGAGTTGGCATACGTTTGTTCATTGTATTCACTGAGAGAATTGTTTCGATGTCATAGATCGAAATTTTGGAAATTTGTTTCAATACGTTCATGTTTTTGTGAGTTTTACCACGTTAGTTCCCACTTATTGTAGTGTTTTAGTAGATAATTTTAATTTGTTGATATAAAAGCGTTCGAGAACAACTTAGATTGTGGTAACAGTTCGGATTAAATAAAAACTAGTCTTGGAATTCCGACATGAAAAATCCACTTCAGTACCTGCCAAAACTGGTTATATCATCATCTATCATCATGAAATCCATAAATTTCATTGAATGAATAGCACTAAATGTGTCATTGAGAACTACAATTCCATTTGATTTCATGAACTGAAATATCGTGGTTAATCACTGCTAATTTTGGTCTTCGTGTTACTTGATTACTTCCAAATGAAAAGTGTCATAACGCTGTGGCGGAAATGATACTTCGTCTGTTAAATATCAGTGAAAAGAAATCCTGATCAGCTCTTGGATCCACTGTGATGCAAATTGAGGTTGGAAGTAATTCTGATCCATCTAACTTGCACGTTGGTGGAATCCCTGGAAAAATTTCATAGAGATTTCTGAAGTCCAGGGACTATCTGATGGATTAGTACGCAACATGGTTTAGTACGATGCAGAACTAAACTCACACAGCGGCAGTTGACACAGAAAATGTTGGTTTCGATTGCATATCAGAATAAAACTTATCACTCGAAGTGTTGTCTCATTCCGAAACAAAGGGAAGTGTGAAATCTGCTTCATTGATAAACCTCTCAATGTGGGTAGATTATTCCGAAAGAAAAGTTTCCATCCTCTGTCATCAGCCTGGTGAATCCGTTTCAATTTCAATACGATTCGTATTCGCAACAACCTGCAATCAAATACACACAAAGTGACAGGCAGTCATTCGTAACGTAGGTGATGTGATAGAGTTCAGAATTCCGTTAAAACTTGGATCAGAAGCTTTGTAACTTGTCCTGGATTATCCTTTTTGTCAAACGGAGATTTAGGATATAGACATGAATTTAGTCAACACCACAGCCATTCTTAAGCTGAAATTATGTGCAAATCTTGATGGCTATCAGTGCAGCTTCTCAGTCAGTCCATTTACCAATTCATAAAAAAAATATCAACAACCGAGAGTAGTCATATTGATTTCTTTGCATTTTGTTGTCAATCCTATCGAACAAATGTGAACTAAATTTTATGCATAAAAATGACTTTGTCCATATCATCATGCAATATGATCACAGCATATTACATTTCCATTTGGTTCTCGTCAGAAAAAACTCACTCATAGTCACATGATGACCAGGAATATCTAGAAGTTCTGGAAATGGGTTGTCAATGTGATGGGGCATCAAATATCAGAAAATAACGAAACGACTATGTATTATTTTCGAATGCGGAATCCAGACATGAGTTTGGATCAATGGTGAAGCAGATGAGTGGAATCGCGAGCAAAATGAAAAAAGCAAAGACAATGTAACTCTCTTTCATGATGCATGCACACTTTCTTGAGATGACATGGTATATTTTCAGTGTCTCTTCCATTCAGAATGTGAACTATCGTTGGAAAGGCTGCATGGCGATGGTACACTGATAGAAAAAATAACTTGATTCAAGAAAACTTTTTTCTTCAAAATTCCATTCTTGTTTCAAACTATCCAATTTTCTCTATTCAA
>JABMBR010000651.1:0-89733 GCA_018881525.1 Meteorus sp. PSUC_FEM 10030008
TATATATATATATATGAATATGTCCTCTGCAACTTTTACTGTTCTAAAGTTCCGAATCACACATCAAGAGACCCACATACATCGATTGTAGTCTACATAAAAATGATCCTGCGAAGTTTTTACCTATTCGCGCTTCACACTTTCATCTAAACAATAATGAAACTGTAAACATTAATTTTTATATTGTTACGATCATAATTATAAGAATGATGATAATGATGAATAAACGTTCGTCACAAAATGTGGTTTTGTGTTGTCTGTGGCATTACAACTGTGATAACTTGTCAATGAAATAACATAAGTAAAATCATATTCTAGAGCGACAGAAATAAATAATGATTGTAGGGACCACTATGTTATTAGTGACAATGATAAAAGTGTATAATCATTTTAAGAGTACATGAGAAATCTAATGGATACTCTCAAGAGAGACGTAACATTGTTCTACTGAGATTCTTATGAAAGTACTCCAAGGAAAAATAATTTTTTCATTCAATTTTGGGAAGTCACATCATTATGTTGTTGACGAAAGATCATTCAGTATTGCACGTATAGTTTTTTTTTAGTAAATTCTATGAGTACTATCTGAATTTTGAAAATGCCAGCTTACGTGTGGTTAACCTCAAAATAGATATTGAGAAATGTTTACAAAGAGAGTAAATTGTGGAAACCTTCAAAATTTTTTGTGATATATTCTAAGAGATGTGGCTCCAGTCAAACGATATTTCCAGGTGCCTTTTCCAGTGTAAACTATGTGATTTGTTTCCGGCGCTTGTTTTTACTCATTCTCTTCATCCTCCTGACGTGATGAAAGTGCTGTATACATAGGATACGCGTCTATGGTGTTTCATTCACTTCGTCATTTTTGTTGGTTCAGAGATAAATGACTTAAGAATGGACAGAGAGTATTCGAAAAATATTCGCCACATTAGAATATTGAATTGAATAACATGTAAAAGTTACATAACTCCTTCAGTCACAAGTTTCTTGAATATGAACTGTTTCTCATTTTTTTCTCCATCATATCTAAAATAATCAATAGACCTCTATGTAATATAGAATATTCACATCATAAATTACAATTTGGTGAACATTTCAACGAGTGCGGATCTCTGCTTCACCTTCCAATTTTGGAAATTCCTGTGGATGACTTGTCAAATACTTAATTATACTTTGATGAGTTATGAAATGGTTTTCTCCGGACTCCAGAGAACTTGCTGTGCTATAGAATATATTGGAAGATATCAATCATCGAAAATTATGAACAATAACTAATGTATTGCCTTTGATGAAGATACATTTGACAATTATACGATTTCCGATCCCCAATTCTTCGTGATCTGTTCAATCAATGTGTTTTAGCATATATTTCCGTACCGAGTGTTTCAACAATATCTTATAGTTAGTCACATTCTTTTGAATTGCATGCTTGTCATAAAGATCGACTATCATTAGATCTGCATCAGTGGTTTTTGGATTGAGTAAACAAAACATTCGTTCCAAAGTGAAACACATCAACACGTACATATGGGAAGTGTACACCGGTGACAGCGAGTGGCAGTCTGTGGTAGTTACTCGTACTGATGCTCCGTCCGTATTTGTATTCCACTACATTCATTAGTACATTGTGCCATACGTCAAGCAAAACGGCGCACCCGAAACACAAGAAGAAGTTTGATTGATATTATTTTAAAGGTTATTTCATCATTTAGCACGCTGTTGACCTATACTGAATCCAGGTAACTGTCAATTGTGACGATAAAGAAAACTATGACTATTTCCTAAAGGCTTTATACATATCCAAAGACGGTAATTGTCTCAATATCTTTTGTGTGATGACGTGCCATGTTGCGCTATATTTTTAATAACAAACATACCGACCTGTTTTGTAATCGAGAATTACAAATCTTCCATCTCAATTTATTTCAAATTTCATTCCCGTGTATTATAAGCAACTATTAATTTTTCCTGTTTGATGACAGCCCGATATTCGATTGATAATATCAGTACATAACCTTACTAGTCTTTCTTCGCACCGAAACATTCTGATGTGTATTGTATTCGTGATAATGGTGATAGCTATACTGATAATAACAAAAATGATCATGACATTTGCATTTTTTCTGGTTTCAGGTGATATCGTCGTTATGAAGTGTAGCTCGACTTGTTTGAATTGGAGCTATATGGAATTCTTCGAATTGAGTTAATGACTGTTGATATAATGGAAAATCGGGGGCAACGATATCAAGTAAACAATAACAATCAGCAGTCATTTTGGAAGAAAAATGCACGAGCTGTGCCAGGAAGGTGAGCAGTTGTTGCGTAATATCTTCCCATTTGAATGAATAATTGTACTTTTGACCCGTTACTGCATTTGTTTATTCTCGAATTTTTTCAACTTTCTATACAGACCAAGTTTGAAGCAAGACAATCGTCAAGCACGAGTATTTACTACAAATAATTTGCCTGGCAGCGGCAGTGGTGGCAATGGTGGGGCAACTGGAGCAACCAGCAGTGCTGCATCATTCCGTGATTTTCAAGAGAGTGTTGATGATGCGTGGGATTCAGGTGACGATGAGTTCTGCATGGTATCGGATGTGAAAATATCTAAAAGAGTGAGTCAATCAGCTGCGATGAGTGTCATCAATAGCCATCGGAGTGGTGGTGGATGCAGCGATAATATGTCGAATGCAAAAAATTATCATTCGGGAAAAAGTCAGGAAATTATACCTGAAGAAAAAAAGATGGAAGCGCTGCAACGATTAGCCGTACAACCTCTTCATCTTCGTAATGACCGTAGTGGCACAACTACATCTAATTGTCAGAGTACACGCAATAGATATAACGCATCCGGTGATACGGATATTGAGATAGATGAAAAATTCCAATGCTCACCACATCGTACCAATACACAATTTCCTGGTCGACCTCAAGCACTCAGACAATCCACTACGGGATCAAAATTCTTTCTGCCATCAAAAGAACAAGATGGTGAGAGTAAGATTGACAAATTTCAGAGCCTTTTAGATATGTCATTGTTAAATTTGGATGAATTGCGGCATTTATCGTGGTCTGGGGTACCGGCAAAATTACGCTCAGTGACATGGAGATTGCTCTCGGTAAATACGCAATTCTCGAACTCGTTCTCAATTGTTGTTTGCAATTCCAACATTGTTCTTTTCTTCTCCTCTCTTGTCACATAGGAATATCTTCCAGTAAACTTAGAGCGCCGTCAGCAAGTACTTGAACGCAAACGTTTGGATTATCGGAATTTAGTCGAGCAGTACTATAATACAGAGCGTGATGAAGGATTTCAAGATACATATCGTCAAATACACATTGATATTCCCAGAATGTCACCGCTCATCTCACTGTTTCAACAAAGTACAGTTCAATTGATATTTGAGAGGATACTTTATATATGGGCTATACGACATCCTGCATCTGGATATGTCCAGGTATATTCAATATAAAATTTATATCAAATATGAATGAAAAATTATTTAATCACCATATCTTCATGTTATCTTTCTTGATATGACTCAAGGGCATGAACGACTTGGTAACACCGTTTTTTCTGGTATTCCTCCAAGAAGCAGTGCCAATGTCTGCTTGGCAAGACTTGGAGAATTATGATGTAGCATCATTGGATGAAAAACAACGAGATATAATAGAAGCTGATAGTTTTTGGTGTCTTTCAAAATTCCTTGATGGCTTCCAGGACAATTACATTTTTGCTCAATTAGGAATCCAACACAAAGTCAATCAATTGAAGGAACTAATTCAACGAATCGATGGTACATCATCTCTTTCATTTTTTCAAGCTTTCTAAGTATTCCGCTCATTTATTCCATAAATCTCGATGTGTGATTAAGCGTAAGTATTTTTTTCGTTCATGTTTAGCTCCATTGCATCAACATTTACATCAACATGGCATTGATTATCTTCAATTCTCATTTCGATGGATGAATAATTTATTGACGAGAGAAATTCCACTTCATTGTACAATACGTTTGTGGGACACATACCTTGCCGAATCTGATCACTTTGCTTCATTTCAATTGTATGTTTGTGCCGCTTTCCTATTGAGATGGAGGCGCCATTTGCTTGCACAACCGGACTTCCAAGTATATATCAAACATATATCATTATTTCGAAACATGTCATTGACAGATTCATTCATCATGTTTTAATGCTTCCATCATTTTCAAAGGGATTGATGTTGATGTTGCAAAATTTGCCCACTCAAAATTGGACGGATTCAGAAATTGGAGTACTCGTAGCCGAAGCCTACAAGTTAAAGTTTACATTCGCCGATGCGCCGAATCACCTTCAAGCACACGACGCCAGGTGACCAACTTTTCATAAATTTTCCAATGAATTCACCAGTGCAGCTACTATGTGTGTATTGGTTATATGAAAGTAGACAGAAAAGAAGAAGCGACATTTTCTGAACAATGTTCGTATCTATTCGTTCCGAATGATTCGGTGGTTTAACAGATTTCAATCATCATCATTGCGTCATTTTCGAATTTTTCATAGAAATATCTTTCGCGAGTTTTCTAAGAATATTTAGCGTATTTCGGATCAATGGATGTTGAAATGAGGGAGAAATATGATCTTCATCGAATCATAATACAGTTTATACACATATAAATGTGTTCATGTATATTTACGAGCATCTAGAATTTTATCACGTCTGTATTTGTAAATTCGAGGAATGTGTCGTTCTTCAACCATTAATATGAAAAAAGTGAGAGAAGAGATTTTTTATATGATCTATCAATATACCATATGGACCTCGTTTATTAACATAACTACAACACAAATATACGAATTCAAATCTGTTGAATGCATATTTGTGCATTGTAATTGCGCTCTTTTATTCTATTTATCTATTCGCGATTTATTCGTCGTCCATGTCAATCTCAGTGTTGTCAGCGAATGGCATCGTTATAACATCATCCTCGTTGAAAGTCTCCTAAGAAAAAATAACATGAATGAGTCTCCGTTGATATTTTTGCTTGGTTTGCGTATCAACATATACTAAAATAATCAATGCGAAAAGACATACGCTCACATAATCCACAGAGGCGGGCATAGGATAAATGCATGGCAAACATTCCATGTGCGTCACTCCATCATTATCTGCAGTGCACTCACAATGTTGACATGGACTAGGATCTGCTGTCAATGCAACTCTCTTTGCGAACACGCTGGCAAATTTTTTGATTGACGTTGCTTTATCTAAGGTTAATTTATTCGCACTAAATATTGTACCGTTGGTTTCGAGTGATAATGGTGTACAATATCCAAGTGCACTTTTAGGTAGTTTAACCTGCCGCCTGAGATCGATGTCACCTGTTAGCAATTTTGCATCTTTACGTGTATATGATTTTGTTGCATCTAGTCCAAAGAATATTTTGTTCAATCTTTGCTTTTTGAAATTGAAATCACCGTCCATTAGGATATTTAACGTGATGTCGTGCTCCAGCAAAACTTGATGCAATACTGAATAATCAAGCTGCAAAAGAACAAGATGTTTATGCATAATGTAATCAAGGAAGGCATTATGGTATACATGAATCACTCACGGTTTGATTTTGCGGCTCGCAGTGTGAACACGGCATCAAAATGAATGTTTTGGAGACTCCAGCACGAAATACTAGTTCGGACGCGAAGCCAATGGCCGCGAAAATATCTTGATTGCCATCACCGATATGGATACTGTTGAAATAATTTAAAAATCGTGTGGTATTGTCGGTGAATATTTTACTATCGAGTATGAGACTCCTTGGCATATCATAAACTCCATCACCACCAAATATCACCAATGACCATCTATTATTCTTGAGACCACGATCGTTCAACTCTTTACTCAGTTGAGTCACGATTGTATCGATACTGCGATTTTGCCTTATATCAACGTTACATTTTTTCGCTTCAACAATGAAAACCACATCAGTAGAATTAGGTACACTTGATGCTTGCAATGTACGGAACTCGCCTTCAGGCACGAGTGTGCCATTTATCATTGGACATGCCGTACACTTATCTGGTATCCTCAAGTATGTCTCATAGAAGCCACAAATTTGTATGTAGGCAATGGCAAGACTACATGCTTCAGACATTGATCGAACGTTCATGCACGCCTCTGCATAGAATTCTGGTTCGATTACCATGAAACAACTACCGAACTCCGAGCTCTTGTTAGAGAACAAATTATCACAAAATTCACGAGTGTCTGAACTACTATTTCCTATATGTGCTAAATTGACAGCTGCCAGTTCACTTGATGGAATGTTTTCGTGCTGGGGAAGTGACCAACTTTCAGCAAATGTTGCAATATCACTTTTTACTATCGAATCCGAAGCCAATGTATCGTCCCATCGTTCATTATTCATTGTACCAAGCAGACCTGCTGTTTTCCCATAGAACCAACCTGATAATTCAATCACACATATATCGTATTTCAAATTACATTTCAGTATGAAACGATTTTTTTTGAGTTCAATGGTTACGATAGTATCTTCTTGATGAACGAATCCTACACCATTTTCTAATTCAACTGGAAGTTGCAAAATTTCTTCACTTTCAGCAAACTGCACACGATCGTTGAACACGTCAACTTGTAAACTCTGTCGTCCAATTGACACTATTATTTTATGATTAATTATCTTTGACGAATTTGTGTCGGTGGGTTCCTCTGAATACGAAATCAAAACTGCAAATTGATTCTGAACAAAATCTCTGGCGAGAAGATAAGTACCCGTCCCGGCAAAATCGAAATGTCTACCGTCGAAAGTGACGAAATGTTGTGACCCAACAATCATTGCTTGAGCTTTAAACGGAGGTAACCAGTTATAAGGGTCGATATAAGGCCTGTAACGATAGTAAAGTGTCCAGAACGTAGCATTAGAAGTTCGGAAATAGTTTCGTACATCGATCACTGCACGATATTCTGGAATTTCCTGAAATTCAGGTGTTTGATTGAACGCATGCCACGACATTGGAAGTTTCTGCTCTAGACACATAAGACCTGTATTAGGATCGAATATAAATTTGGTTTTGGCTTCTCGATATCTACTCTCTGCTTGTAATGCCGTTTGACTTATATCAACCAGTTTGGAGTGAATCAACCTAGCTGCACTTTCAATCTTCGCCTGCACGCCGAAATATTCATAAAAGTAATTGATCCTTTCATAGACGTAATTCACTTTTTGAAGAGCGTAATTCACACTTGGTAGTTTTTTCAATTCGGCTAGTTCCGAAAGTATTTCATCAATGAGACCTTTGAGTTCATTACCGAAAGGCACCATCGTAAAGTAACGTTCACGAATGAAATTGATCAGTAATGCCGAGTATTTTCGTATATTGGTGATAATATCGTTGCCTTTTATATCTCGGTATAATTTGTCTACGTCCTGGGAAAAGTTTGTAAAGCGATCGAAATATGGCGATTTGATCAATTCATTCCGACGGTCATAGAGAAAATCGACCACTTCACGACTTGCTTTCCACAGTACGGCTTCAAGATAATGAAGTACTCTGATGAATATGGGCTCAATCATTTTGAGTGTTCTGTCCCATTGGTGAGAAATTGCACGTGCAAATTTGGCCCATAAACTTTCCACATATTTTATAAATGATACATGTAGATCCTTGATAAATTTATCATACTGTTCGACAACTTTTTCAACGATGCTCGCTATCTGTGAAATTGACTCTCCTTTCAATATAGCACTTACGATTTCTGATAATTTTCGATAGGCATTTTTTGTTGCTTCGATAATCCACAGAAGGGACTTACGAATCGCTTCACCAGATTCTCCCATTATTTCCCATATTTCGTTCAGAATGTTTGGTAGTGATTCGATATGACTTCGTAAAGCTAATTCATCAATCACATACATTCCCATGGCTACCACATCTTTGATATAAAAATCATTGGCATTATAAGAGTCATTGAGATATGTTTTCAATCTATCCAGATCTGCGTCAAGCTCTTTCAAATTATCCCAATCATCCACCAGCTCATCCAAATCCTTCCGCGCATCATCCCATATGTCAGTCAAAGCTTCAACAGTTTCACTTCTCACATAATGCTTCCAATAATCAATATCCTTACCAAGATTAGTATAAGCGTCAGAAATTGCTGTCTTCATCAAATCCGTAATGTCTTCCTTGAGGTTTGGTCGCCATTTCAACGTTGATGTAACCAATCTCGAATGATTAAGACGTAAATAAAATGACAGATCGGACACAACTAGATCACGCTCGTACGTTCGCCAAACATCTACAGCACCATTTCGCACATCCGGAATATTCCCGTACATTCGAAGACTTTCAACAGAATCCGGTGTATAATTTACCATCAACCAAGTTAATTTTTCTGGAAAATTGAAATAAAACGCACCAGTTGCATTCAGATCTTTTGGCGTGTCAATGATTGTTCCATTGACAATATACTCAGGACTAGTGGGATAATAAGTAACATCCAAATGTTTTATTGAATCGTCGCTCTGACGATGATATTCGATTTGATAATCTCTCGAATTCAAACTTGCAAACAACTGTCCTGTTTCTTCAGGGCGGTAACTGCGTCGATAAGCAGCATGATGATCAGTACGAACCAAGTGTGATGTTTTCTTTTCGAAATATCCGTCAATCGTTAAATTCAAATGTGTACGAGGATGTTTACCACGGATCTCATAGCTATATCGTAAATCATTTGGTAATGTTTCATTTGTGATAATTGTTGACAAATGCAAAAGTTTATCCGGATTTTCTGAGTAATCTACGACAACGCTTGTGTTCACCAACACATGTTCATGTTTCCTCTCGAAATAACCTGTCATCGTCGCGTCTTTTGAAAGACTTGGATGTTTCAAGCTCAACATTGCTATTTGCCGATCAGCAAACTCAGTCACTTCGCTCGTATTCATCCAAAGAAACGCTGCTCCAATCGTTCGTTCACGTTCATTCATTTCTGCATCATTCTCATACATCATATCAAAATCATTTGGATTGTGAGTTCTATTCCACGACAGTTTCCCCTCTGAACTCAATTCACACCTTGTTATGCGATAAGATCCATCAAAACTGAAGTTTCGCCATGGATATGCTACATTTAATAGAATGAATTGATTTTCGAGCTCATCTGTAGTTTTGTTCACAATATTCAGTTTATATGAAGTCCATGCATCATCACCCAATCCAATCCAGCAATTGTGATCAAGTTCGCCAGATAGAATACGATAATCAGTTCGTAATTGAACAGTTCGATTGAAGTGCTCAGCTTTCAGTTCAATTTCTTGTCCCTCATGGAATGTCTTTATTCGTGATTCACCTGCAACGCTGAATGCTGTTTTATTATCCAATCGATAAATATTTGCTTGTCTCCATTCAACTGTTGGATAATTCGTGCCAGAATTCCCAGCGCTGTATTCATACTGATTAACATAAGTAATTCCCAATGGCTGGAGAGAATTCTCTAGAGTTATTTGAATGCTGTCTTTGTCAAAACCTGCTCGGGATTCGCCTTTTGAATCATAACGTGCAACCAATATTTTTTCAGTATTGTAGACAAGATCAGCATGACCTACAGTTACTTGTGGTCGTTTCTCATATCCATAATTTAGTTCTGCTGCGTGACGTGTACTTAGTGGTATCTCCACTTGAACAATCCCGTCTAAATTGGAATCTAGTCTTTCACTGTGATATGAATAATCTGAATTTATGAAAGCACTAGCATTTGACCAGAATACTTGAACAAATCTTTTGTTTTGTTTCCTAAAAAGCAGAAAGTTCATTGAGTTTTACAAATGAATATTCAAAAGGTTGTGAATTAAAAATGACCGAAACAAGTAGCAGGATTTACATACAGTGTGGTGAGTACAACGAATTCACAAGCAGCATAAGGTAATTGTTGAAGGAATGTCGTTGCATTAACTGTGCCATTTACATTCGAAAGACTTGTGTAAGAGATATGCGCCGTTCCAACTCGCTTTTTCGCTGGGTAATAAAGATCTGCATCTAGAAGACTTTGTACACCAGATGTTCCATCATAATTGAAGACAAGTTCGGCAGTCTCGTCATTCTCGAATTTCGGAGTGTATAAATGATATTTGACACCAATTTTGCCTTTATCAAATGTAACATTTGCAACATTATTGATAGCTTGGGTTTTCAATGCTCCATAAATGAAGCGTAGATGAGCGTCCATATTTCGTTCAGCCATACGTATCTGCACATGAGAAAAATACAGGTGATGAAATAGATGTAATCGGAAAGCATTAGTCGGGAGAACAATGTTGGGTAAAAAAATTACTAACAGAGCCGTCGGATGCGTAATTGATCTTGGCTTTCTCTGCATTGTAACCAATAACAAAAGTAGCATCTTGAAGACCTTTGTTGGCATGGTAGGTCACCAAAAACCGATGATCATCGTTGTTGGGTGGTGGTAAATGGAGTGTGAGAAGTGCATCGATGTTCTCATTATCTCTATAACCCATGCTGAAGTTAGTTGCTGATCTCCAAACCTCATGATCAATATTGATATCGAAACCACAATTGATATGTTTGAAAGCTCGATTATGATTCTTCAAAAAAAATATCACATCGACATCCTTCTCATTTGAAGCACCGCTCATCTTCAGTAACATGTCCTCTAGGAACATCAGCTTCCAAGCTACGTTTACATTTCCGCTATCATGATTGAAATACTTTTTTATCTCTATATCTCCACCATCTTTGCTCAACATGAGATTTCCGTCCAATCCGAAGTTTTCCAACTCTTCCCACGGACTTTCTACCTTTAGATGCATACTGGTTTTTCCATTGAGTTGGACGCTTGATTGTGCCACAACTTTGTACACAACTGTTTCGTATTCACCCTCCAATTCGGTGCCTATGTGTTCCACATCAAGATTCGTATTCCAGTTCAATGCATTGACATAGTGAACAGTAGCAGTACCGTTTGCTAGACCACTACTCATGAGAAGGCGTATCTCATTTTCTTCACGATGAAGTGTAAATGACACGATATGAGGTTGCGATTTATCATCTTCTTCCTCAATATTTTCTTGGGTTAATTTTATAATACCATCAATTTTTGCAAGTTTATATTGTCGAGTCAAGACTTTGATTTCACTATCAACTAAATATGAAATCGCTGTTCGCAAATTGATGAGACGTCCTGTGAGCTTATTGGATTCATCAAGAAGACCATCGAAACGATAATCAAAACTTTCGACATCTACAGGACCACGTGTATCGATATCAATGGTACGATTCTGACGAAACGCTCCAGATAATTTGTATTGCTGTTCTGGAAAATGTGTTAGATCTGCCAGAACTATCAAACTTCCCTTTCGAGATAAATCATTTTTATAATCTAAGTGAACTTCGACTGATCGAAGAGGTCTGATCCATGACACTTCAACACCAACAGAAAACTTTGCATGATCTTCGGATTCCACATTCCATCCGGCACGGAATCTACATTCGCTCTCCACACTATCTTTCTTTTGAATCCCACATTCAATACGCTTCTCTATTTCAGTAAAGTCTTTCTTGAAATCTATTCGTGTTTCCGGTATTGTTAAGGCGGGTGATTTTATGAAAACAGTCAGAGTTCCGTCCAAAAAAGCTTCCTCCATCTCCAATGATCCCGAAAAATCTGCTTGGGTCTGATTCATTTGTAGAGTAATTTTCGTTTTGTAAACAGTCTCATCAAATTCCAAGAAACCACGACTAGTGACATGTCCAAGGAATTCATCGGGTGTCTCCATTGTTAATTGTATCACATGAGTTTGGGAATCATCTGCTTCACCCTCTGAGTATGTATAGTTTATTCGGAGTGCATTTTCGATCCATGGCGTTGAATCATTCTTGTTGATGTTTAATTTCATTTCTAATAAAGATATTGAAGTCTCCATGTCGATTTTGAAAATGTAATTATAATTTATCTCCGCTATCGATGTATAAGGAGTTCTAATCTCTAACAGATTCTCCATGTTGAAGACATCTACAAATATAAAACGGTCATCGACAGTAATCACACCATTTGGAATTTGTAAACGTCCACCTATTTGATATAGTGGACCGCGCTTGTCGAGATCTAATGACCCGGTGATCGCTTCGAGAATCCCAAGATTCACCTGAAATTTTGATAATGCGAGAATCATGAAAAGTCTACTATTGAATATTCCTATGTTATTTGTTAAACTTACCTCACAATCACCCTGCCAATTGAAATCGTCTGGTTCCGGTTCGAAAGTGGACTCCATCAGCTCCTCGTCCAACATTTGGAGAGGTGAAAATTTGGGGCCGGCTTTTGCTTGAAATCCAAATTTAGTTTCAACAATTCTGATAGAAAATTCTGTATCAATCTTTCCTGTGTACCAAGACCCATCTGAACTTTCGTCATCCGCAACAATCAATTTGACAACAACTCCACTTTCATGGAGTCCATGAATTGGCGTAAATAGAACGTAACTATAATGCAGATCCGTGAGATTGGTGTAATGCCAAATAGCTGTTAAACCAGCGGTGATATTATTATAAGCTATACGAAAATCAGCTTCAGCTTTGGCAAGTTTGGCAACTGCCATCACTTTCTGTAAAGCATCAATGTGCGTTGAAATCCGTAGCATCACATCGAAGTCATGCGTAGACGTCGTAAAGAGTTGACACAAGACTTCGATTCCAATTGGTCCTGACGGTAATACTATTTCTGCAACAACATGTTTATTCCTTTCTGATAGTCCAAATCTACCCCTTAAATATGAATATTTTTCGAGAGGTGTTGTTACATTGAATTCCACCATAGATTCTTTGATACGCGCTAAATCACCACGTAACACACCCGTATACTTCCTTTTATCAATTTCGATATTTGTAACACCATCAAACTTCCAATTATTCATCAAACGCAACTGACATATAATATCACCACTTCGATAGTTAACTATCGGCGAAATGAATCGTAAATTTCCTGCCAGAGTAATATTGTCACTAGATTTTGAAGGGCCATTGAGATGCCAGACACTCCTCAAGTCTATTACTTTATCAGGATTGTAATTAACAAACAGTCGGGAGTCAGCAGTTGCATCATCTGATTGTCGAGTGACTTTGTGTGTCAAATTAGCATTTACTCGACCGATTGAATGAGCAGTACTCGTCAATCCACAATTCGCTCTCCACTCAATTGCATCTATCGTTTCCTGTGCACTAGCCGAAAATTGCACGAGAAATTCTTGATTGTCATACCAGTCAGCATTGCAATGAGCTGTTAATTCCTCTCCAGTCCAATGATACCTAACCAACAATAATAATCATGGAAAATTTTCCGTTTATTCGATTTTATAATCACATGGTCTCACCTTGCATTAAGTGATGTCTTCTTCCACTGTTCAAATGGTGTCAGCAGTTGACTATCAAACTTGAAATAGTTTTTCCAATTGATCGCATCATAGTCGGTATCAATCGCAAGACGTATCGTTTTCTGTGGATCCCATTCGACGTGAGCATCAAGTATATAATTGTGACCATTAACCACACCAACCAAACACGATCCTGTGAATAATCTTCCAGGGTATGTGACTGTAGCGGCAGCACTAAGATTATGCGACATTGAAGATTCACCTCCAGAAAATTTATTGAGCTGTAGAAGAGTTGCAAATTTCAATGCTGGGTCGCGGTTAGCATCCCATTTAATTTCAATGCCGAATTCTTTCGTTTTCTCTTCGTGGATTCCTGTTGCGACCAGATGAACATCTCGCCAATTATCTAAATGTAATTCCAGACGAACTTCACGCTCTGCATCAACAGTGGCGGTTATAGCATAGGCATTGCTCTTGTAACGTGCCTCAGCATGCGATATGTACTGAGAGGAAGAGATAATTATCTGTTCATACTTCAACGCGTATCTATCGGCATCAAGATATTCAACATCAATGTCAAACTTCGTATAAACATGATCACGATACAATTTACAGTTGATCAGTATGTCACGTGCCAAACTCGGTGATCTCAAAATCAATTTGAGATTATGACTGACTATTCGACGTTCAGCTATTATGCTTGATCTATCAGCATATGTGCCACGAATCGTTGCATTATGACCACTGAACCAGGTTCCTGCGAAATCCAAATCGTATTCACCACGCGATCTCTCATTCACACGAACATCGATCAACATTGAATCGAAATTTGGAATGGTCATATTCGCATGCCCCTCAATTGCAAGCATCGAGCTCCTCGGCATTATCAAATTGATCGCCAGACTAATTTCTTTACCTGTAATAACGAAAATTTATTTGGTAGCTTTGCAGGAGAAGAAACCATAAGTAATAATACGTGTTCAATTTCACGAGTGAGCACTGAAGAACACAAATTTACCTGGCGCATATCTTATCAAAAAGTGAGTCTTTGACGAAGGCCCCATCGAAAAACGTTGAACACCAACTTTGATATCCAAATTTTGAATGGGTTTGCGTATAGCGATGAACGCATTCATTTTCGCTTCTTGACTTTGGAAATAAGCTTTGGAGTAAGTTAGAACTAATTGCGCTGTGAGTTTATGCCGCTCATCTTGCAAATGAGGTTTTGTGTTGATTTCCATGTGTAATTCGAGATGACCCAATGCCTGTTGATACCACGTTTCGATTATGGCATTCAGTTGAGGATACATACTGGATTGTAATTTTAAAATTGCTTCTTTATGTGTCAGAGTTTTAGATGAACGATTAGCTAATGATATTTCAATTTGCAGAGTTTCTTTCTTCGACTTCTGAAGCTGATATTCAACTTTCACATTACCTGTGATACTTATATTTCGTCGTATGATATAACCAATAACTCTACTGGTAATTTTTTTAGTTTGAAAATTCAAGTCGATGTCACATTGTGAGACATTATTTTTGTGTACATCTCTGATCGTTCCAGATAACTCAATGACACTTTCATTATTCACACGAAGTTCTAACTTTGGTGTATAAGTGAAGCCGAAATTGCCTTGTTTTCGTGCATATCCAACATAACCATCCAAATGTTTCGTACCGTTCACGTCCAAACCAACATTAATCATTGCTTCATCTTCAGTTCTTTTGTATGTACCTTTTGCGACGAGACTGTTACCTGCAGAACGAAGTAAAACACTCACATTACGTGTTCGAGTATCGAAAATTACAGTGACACTTGATTCGCGATTAATTTGAGAACCAGGTGTGTCAAACGCCAATTTCAGAACACTATCATCAGCTGTTGTATTCCACGAGTATTCAAAGAGATAACTCTCAGCACTTGGATCAGCTTTGATCACTGATGTTCGAAAGAGTGTTGGTCCATTGAGGAAGAAATATGAAGCGTTGGCCACTTCAGTTACGTTCGGGAATTGATAATCAAAACAGAGCTTGAGTCCAATCAATCTTTCCAGAACTGGCCAACTACATGTGGAATTAGCGAGAGTGTTGTATTTTCGGAGTTTTCTTTCCGGTGGAATTGCTGGTGATTCCGAAGCCTCGGCGCCATTACCATTGACGAGGACTATATCAGAGCGTACTGTTAATACTTCTAACTTGCGATTTGGCAATTCGAGATTCAATTTAACAAGTTTCATTCCTTTTACATCCAAACGAAGTCTCACTGCGCTCGAAGAGTAAACATTACTGCGAAGTTTGATCGCAGCACTTTTATAGAATGCATCCACTGTCATTTTGCCGGTGACTGCAACGCTGACACTAAACCAAATTTTTCTTTTATGTATCTATTTTTCGTGGTGAAGGGCGATTGAAATATTTTTTAATTTACCTTGGTGCAAGATTTCCGATAAGTTCCATTTCAGTATCTTTGATGAGTCGGTCACTATCCAAGAGACCAGAAAATTTGAAATTACAAGCAGCAGATCCAGCAAGATCAAGACGTACAGGCAAACCAGTTGTACTAGGAACAACATAACTGGCATCTAAAAACATTCCTGTCCGCTCGTAATGAATTTCTTTACCCGATAAAATTCGTTTCATCTTCCGCCATGGATCTAAAGCAACTAAAGACTTGGCGATTTCATCTGGTCCTCTTAGCATCATAAACTCCAACTCATTCCCGAATATTTTATATGAAATACTGACTCTCGGATCATCATAATTGTTGTCGATGACATTTGGTAAAGTTTTCAAAGTCTCCCAATAGTTATTCGATTCTTCTACAGATCTCAAGCTCCGCAAGAATTTAACTATGTGCTGAGAAATCTTTTCATTTGCAAATGGACCATCAGGTCCAAAGAATTTCTCAGCATAGTATTCCATGCCTTCCATTCGCATTGTGGTTTCCAAAAAGTTCACTGATTCCCCGAATAAATCTAATGTCACGTTAAATGTGATTGTTCTGGGCACATAAGATTTGGAAGAAAATATAACATTTGCTTGGAAAGTACCACCCACATTATATTCCTCCGAGAAAAATGATCTTTCAAAATTACGTGAATATTTTCTAGCATCACTATTGAATTTATCACTGATATCACGATCAGTTAATAGACTCTGAACTTCGATTCTTGTAGGTGATGATGACGCAAGCAAGTTTGTTAAATGGCTCCAGACAAAAGAACCAACTATTGATAACAAAAAAATATTTCTCGAGTTATTTCTAAAATACCGTAAAACAAAATGCAAGAGAAACACATACAACTGAACTATTTACCCTGATTGATAGGCTCTTCTTTGAGGGCGAGTTTTATCGTTCTGACAACATTATAATCAGGACAACGCATTGCTTGAAGATAAGAAGCAATACGAATCTCTGGTTCAAGGGTAATATTACGATAGAGTGGAAGGAAAACACGATCGCGTGTCTCTTGACACGAGGGTAGTCGACGATGTGCGTCAATGGCTGCTATTCTTGTTTCCATTGAGAGAAAACCACCAGCATTGTTGATGCATGTTTCGAGTTTTCCAGACAATCCTGATCGTTCGAGACCCATATTCCCTACAGCCTTCAAAGCCTCCAGTGTCTACCATGAATACAATAATAAATCTTTAAATACTGTTTGTGCGAGGGATGGAAATTTCTGCATAATTTTTACCCATGTCACTCACCTTCTTAACGTCTTCCAGGTCATGCGGACGAGGTTCGCATCCACGTTCGATCGTCAATTCAAGATGATCCAGAAAGCGATCAATACCAGTGCCTTTTATCGCCAAACAATTATCTTCATGAAGAAAATTACTACGCGTCCGTTGACCAGCCATATGTGACGCAGCATTCAGACAGAAAGCTCGAACCACAGCAGAGTAAACCAAAGTGAATTGTCCATGATGAATTTCGCGACCCAACTCCAAGAGAGGCAAAAGTGCTGCGACAGTTGATGTATCGGGTCGTGGCACCAGAGCTATCGCCGTCATCCATGAATCGCTTCGTTCATGGTCAATCGTCTTTCTTAACATCGAATCACGCATGACTTTGATAGCTGCGCTAGTACCAATGAATGGTAATGCATCTAATATATGTGTACGTCCACCACGGCAAATGAGATCCGCACGTGCCAATAATTGTGAGAGTGATGGATAATCAATAAGACGAGCAGAGTGAACAAATTTGCTGAAAGCTTCAGAAAATGACTGTTCGAGTTGACCTCTCGTTCCTAGAGAACACATGCTCTTCAGAAGATCTCTGGATGTTCGCAATTCACCGTGAACAGTTCGGCTAGAAAAAGCAGCTGCTGAATGATCGTATAACAAGTTGGTGGGAATGCTGTTGTTGATCGATGATTTTTCTGATTGCCCATTATCATTATTGCCATCGTTATCGTCATCTTCATCCACGTCACTATACTCGTAGTCGTCTGTGGATGATTCATCAATCAAATCAAGACTTGAAAATGTATTTGCTTTCACTGCAGCATCACCATTGGATAGTGGTTGTAAACGATGTGTCTCCGTACATGTAACTCTTTCATACACATTATGATCGATAACAATTTCGCAATCCATTTTAGAATCCAATAGAGTCGCTTGCGATCTTGTAGGCGGACTCGCATACATGTTGGATTGAATGATAGACAAATGTTTACCACGATTTGTACAGCCATAAAGATCTTTGGTTTTAAGTATAATCAAACTTGTCTTTCTTGCTTCATGAAGTCGATAACGTGTATCACAAATGCCATTTACATCTAATTCCGCTGAGTGGTAATCAACATCGAACCTTTTCATCGTATTTTGTAGCATGGATAGGACACCACGTTTTATATTCACTGCCCAAATAGCATCGTCTGGATGTGGACACAATTCATGCACATGACCGTCTTCAAAAGCAAATCGCAGACTGTAACGCTCAAGACGTTCTTTAAATTCGGCTTCAGGACGATCTGGAAATTCGGCATATTTTCCGCGTGTGGCATGACGGATATTCGCTTTGGATATTCGTAAATCCGCTTCACACGTCGAAGCAAATTTTATTGACACCACTGATTCAACATGTATATCCGATGTACTTGATCCATTACCGAGATTTACACTCACATCCACTTTATGATGATAGCGATAGACTGTTCCCACTGTGTACTTGAATTTCCCCGCGCTTCCTACTATAATTCCTCATAAAATTTTAATACAAATGCATTCATCTTACTTTTAAACTCCGGATCAATCCACTCTACTTACCATTACATTTAGTGCGACCACAAACTTCAGGTACACGTGCCGCATCTATGAAAATTGAAATCATCCAATACACATTCAAAAATTTCTCAGAAGAGTAATTTCATGAGGAAACATATTCGTTTCGATGAATTTCATCATAAGCAGATTATGAAACTACATTTTCAACATGAAACGCACTTCATCAATAAGGACTTGCACACATTGGAGAATCAAGTTTGACAAATTGGAAATTACGGCATAGAAGGAAAATCATTTTTACCTCCATAAAGTATCTGGATGATGATAAATAATAATATTACTAAGGAACACAGTATTTGGCTCGTGGTGGCCATGGCCAAGCACGCTCCCCCGGACGATCACACAACAAATAATATCCTGTGCCGACGAGTAAGGGCGACTGACTGCCAATGATCTACAACCAACACATCGATGAAGAGAGCATCAACCGTTTCCCGGCGTACTTGCCCTGTCGTCTCCTATATATACACTATCAGTTTAAACAAGCACTTCCTGTTCCGAACGAGAACATTGGGAGAATGATTTGGCGTATGCTATGACACTAATGTATACTCGTATATGGGATATTGATGTTGAAGCTGACCCAACAAAGATCAAAGGTCTTGCGTCGTCGTTGGTAAACGTAAGCCATAGGGGTTGAGAGGTCATCATGTTATTTTTGATTAGATAAGATCCTCTGTAACTTTACTTGGAAATGAGGAGAATGAATTCTCATTCAGTCCACAAAGTGTGTATGATACATCCGAATCACGCATGTTCGATTACGCATAACTGAAAAACATCACAAGATACAATCGAAGGAACCAGAATGGATTCGTAGAATCCAACTTCATTGTTTATATGATGCTTTATGAAAGAATTTTGATTCTTGCAAGCCTTGTAAATACCAATTTGTAAATAGAAGTTAATACAAAACTTATCTGAGAAAATCAAAACATTAGTGGTTCATTCCAGGGAAGCAAAAAATATATCTCCAGATCATCCAAACCACTTCATTTCATGATGAAATGTCGAAGAATTTCCTCTTTCTAAATACCAGTCTGAAGTCCGCCCTGTGCATTGTTCTAACACACAATTGGTAATAAAGGGCCCGTTGTAATCAACAAATGAAAAAATAAATCTCGAGTTACGTTTACCTTGCTAACCACAATCTCTCTCGCGCGTTCAAAACTGTTTTGCCACGCGAGAATTTCGCGCGCATATTGGGAATTATTTATATTATGTTATATCCTCCTGTTACATTATACATAAATATATACATATGTGACGAACCAGTCAGAGAAATACAGATATATATACAATTATTTATATTTACATAACAGGTTAGAATATATAGATATATGAATACTTGAGGTATCAGGGATGTGCGTAGAGATTTGAAGGAAATAAAAAAAACTTGGAATGAAGAAAATTAAAATGAAATTTAAACGATTCATGCAAATACCAAGTAAAGTGCGGAATAAATTAATATTGATGAATCTCAAAATCGTGAGAAATTCGATCGATAAATATTCCAATTCTTCTTATCTAATCTCATTTCTTGTTCTTATTCTTCTTTTTTCTTTCATTTGTTTTATAATTTTTTTTTCATAATTTTCATTCATTCTTATTGTATCGTACATGTAGTAATGATGATTGTAGAGATGGCGCGTGTACATTGTTCGGCACTGCCGCACCTCGAAATGCCCCACTCGGAAGCATCAAGAGAGGAACACCTGTTGCTGAACGCCTACCTGTTTCACTTGTATCGGCCTCGCACTCTCTATCAACTGTGTACAGTATATCTGTGAATGTAACTGGAGGTATAGAACCGCATTGAGGTGGAGGCTCACTCGCGCGCGCGATTTGGTCAGTCAGTCGAACGCGGTGTCACCGTGTGCATTAAACTAGGAACCGCTCTATAACCATCATACGAAGAGCGTGAATATACTTCAAGTATTACCATAATAAATTCGATATCGATAATTTATTTGAATATTCTATTTCTTTACATCAATTTTTGTTATAATCTGACAAAAAAAATTGGAATATCAAACATGTCAGACGGTAAAGAAACGACAAATTATTCAAAAACTGTGCAATAAAATAGCTACATTTAAATACATAAAATGTAAATATCGCGAATATGTTTTAAAATATTCCATATATCGTGAAGTAGTGCTGTTATTCCCGATCAACATAATATGTTTCAATAATTAATTAATATAAAAAAAAATAAAAACGAGTAAAAATAGTAAATCGAGGAACTGATTGGGAATGGAGACGAATACAGAACAGGATACTACAGCGTTATGCTACGGGCCAGGTAGCATTGCTGGCGCTGTGATTGGCACATTTCTCACGACAATTCTTCTTCTCGCTGTTGCCGCATTATTCTACAGACAATGGCGCAGACGCAAGGGTGAGTTATTAAAACGAAATTCAAATTGGAATCATCATCACTATGATACAATTCATCTGGCACTTGTCAAACCGAGACTCCCCACAAAAATGATTAAGATTTCAGTGAAGGTCAGCTACATTCTTACACTGTTCATCTCTTACATTTTTTTTGTATGTCCAATCACAGAAGAAAATCTGTAAAAGATAAGAAATATATGAAACAACATGACGATTGATGCCATTATAAAGTGCATCCATGAACCAACAATATCGCATATATATTGCTTCGCTAAACATATATTATAAATGCCAGTCACGTTCTCGATCCACACAAGCCATGAACAAACATGCGGATTGCATAGTGTCGTATTTATGTGTTGTGTCGAATGTACAGGATATATAATACTTGAATGGTATATGTGAACTGTGGAACGACTTTACTCCTATCCATGGACCACACCATGATATGTATGTGTGTATATAATGTTGCCGCGACTCGGTACATACATATTATTGTTGCGTTTCGCTCCAATGCACTTCCACAACCGATCTCATTCCCGAGATCGGAATCTTCCGTTCGCATTTTCAATGAATACCACTCGACAATTCATATTCATCCACATGTATGGGTAATGTTGGACTACTCTCATAAGCATTAGGTAGCAGAATGTTATCCTTGACAATGGAAGAGACATATTCAATGCTTGAGTGAATGTATAGTTGTGTAATTAACAATGATATTATCATTAAATATTCATGAATGAGAGGAAAAAAAATTTACAAATAAAAATAAAATTATGCCGCAAGTAGAAATATAAAATAATTTACCTATGACAAATAGCTTTTAAATGTCGAAAGGATTTAATTATTCGATGTGTGTGTGATGAATTTATTTGCATTTGTATAGATTGCAAATTGCTATAAATCAAGAAAGTGAAATGCGTCAATGAATTCTAACTATTTTTCCAGCATATCTACTATAAACTCTTTATCTTCTTTCTCATGCTACAAATGCTTGTTATTTTTTTCTCTTTTCCTCAGCTACTAAGCATATAGATACACACATACTATTTGGTGTTAGGAGCGTTCGCTTGTTAAATGCTGATTTATCCTCCGGTCGTAACGGAAAATTCAAAGGAATTTTCATACCTGCGTTACTATTGAACATTTTTGTAATGCTTTTTACGAGGAAATTCAAATGCGTTATCAAACTCAAAATGTTCGACATAATTGTTACTTGACTCATCATTGATAACTGTAATACACCTGCATACATAAGTATACACTTTTAAATACCAGACATACTCCGAGAATATTTGAGGTCAAATATAAGAGAAAACAGAAATCTCATCAGCATAATCTCGTGTCTACCTGAAATCACAATCGAACAAATATAAACATTTTATTTTTTTCAAATTCTTTTTATCGTTCATAATTTAATTTTTTTTTTATCTCATACATAAAATTTCTCTTTACCCTATTGTTTACGTTCTTCCCATCAACCCTTTCATTTTTCATGCATCTATAAAAAGACATTCGATCTCATTCTCTTCTTTTTCATTTTCATCATTCACATCTCACCCTCACCATTCTCTCATCATTCTCTTCTTGAATGAGTTGTCCATAATTGTGTGGGATCTCCTTACCATCTACAATAAAAAAGAAAGGGATAACAACAGAGGCAAACAAAAACTAAAGCAATAATCGAAAAAATAAAGAAATTGCATTCACCCGCAGCATCACCATGGATATTGCCATGGCGCATATAATACCACCATCAGGCGAAATCGACGAGGCCTTTATAGAAAGTGTGCACTCAGTTGTGCAGGTTTTAGTCTGGTGTTCCGCCGCGCCAGGTCGTTGAAGTACCCGATAGCACCAGTGGCATGCGGCAGGTATGCACCTCTCGAGGGGGCCCCCTCAATGCGTGTGCATTCTCTTATATTACCCAAGAGTATGTATACAACTCTACTCTCGACGAGCGCATGCCACAGCAACGAAACGCTAACTCTCTTTGCCACAGTCTTTCTCCCTCACTCTCTCGTTGTATTACTTACAATAATATTTCTCTTTTCTTATTTATTTTTTCTGTAACTTGCATTGCAATGTTGTCCATATAAACATGTCAGAAATTATACTCACGTGCGGGATGCGGATGCAACACATCGCTGGACCGCGTGTTTTTGTCACGAAAAATCACACTTAAGTATAATATACAGGTTTATATCGTTATGATGAAAATATATTCACCTTCATAATCAAGAGTATATTATATACCACATAATCATTTCCTCTCCGTTTTCGTCAGCCTCCGGTGATTATATTCGTGCACCACATTAATTGCTGGGAGTTAGTAATTCACTTTATATGCTCGTTATGTTTTGGAGTTTAATCATATGCGAATGAGATTAACAAACTATTTTAGTATTGATGCATGATATCTAGGAAAAAAAAAGAACATGATATGAAAGCATGAAAAGAAATTTAAAAATGAATTATAATGAAGTGCATGGATACATTTAGATAGATGAAATAGCTGGATGTACCTCGCATCTTCATTCCTCATTATCGTTTTTTTTTTCTTTATATTTATCTCCTTGATCATTTTGGGTCCTCATCGTTTGATATAGGCATACGTTCGTACCGTTCTCTCATCATAACAGGTAGCAGTGAGCGCGCTTGTGCACCACCAACGAATACCGGATTCACTCGCTGCCTTACACCAAGCACCCAACGTTCACATTAAAAACTCCAGACTATTTAGTTTTATATGCTTTATAACATATTTTTACCTCTCTTCCTCCACTCCTTCACTTCATCATAGGCCTTGTCACGTAAATTCAACGCGTCGTCGTCGCGCGTCTTGGAATGTCCCTACGGATAATAAAAACAGAAGAGAAAAAAATTATTATGTGATCAATTATCATAGTATACTGATGAATGACACCGAGAAAATTTTTTTTTCTATTTAAATATTTTTTTTTATGATGAATAAATGTTGAAACAAATAATGATGAAATATTTTTATACACATTATATTTCATATATGGCACTGTTAACGTTGAATCTGGGACGAGTTATTGTCGTGTGTCATAGTTTGATTATATATTTTATCTACGTGTGTTATATTAAGTGGATAAATCTGCACATGAGATTCTCGCTCGTGTGTCCCACGCTTTCCTCACTCACGAAGAAGGCGCCATGGAATTTCTATGATCATATACACTCAACAAGCCGTGTTGAAAAAGAGAAAAAAAAAAGAAAGGAACGAAAGAATTATAAATGATCGGATGGCTGCTTTAGCGGTGCTTTTATATATAATAGCGCGTCATATACTTTTCAAACGTCGTGAAAACGATGCGACAATTGTTGTGCCTTTGATAATATTTATATATATACATATACATACTTATACATATATATTAGCAATAGAGGTGAAAAGTCTGTGTATACAGAGAAATCTTATCACTGAATTTATCAAATAACTCTATCTAATATTTATCTTTTTGACGCTCTCATTTTTTCACTCAAAAATTATTATTATACTCATGAGTAATGAAATTTTAATTAAACAAAAATATTATCTCCCGCCATCACGACGTGCCTGTCTATTACATCATTAGATAGGTAGACATACATGAATAGATAAACTTGGTATTTCTATACAACATATGTACCTATACATTCATAAATTTCGTGGAAAGTATTTTCGTAATATCGTTGTGATGTCTATAAATCTATACAAGTCAACCACTTAACTTCCGCGTTTATTAATTTATATAAACACTTGAGATGTTTTATCAAAATATATCTATTACGTTACGTCGAATAATCTAATGAATACTCTGAACTATAAATATATGTTGGTTACAAGTAATCTGAGTAAATTGTTCGTCAGTCATTGTACATGATAGAATTCCTTACGCGCTGTTTATTCGTAAATTGAGTCATATTTTTTTTTACATAACACTGTAACAATGGAACGTAAACGCTACAATGAATTTTTATTACCGATTGCCACCAAAAAAAATGCGTTTCGACTCGTTGAAATGTAGCAATGAATTTTAGTTGAGTTCGCACAAATTTTTTCTTTAGCCAACAATTTCAATGTAGTTCCAATCAATAGTAATGAAGAACAATGACAACGTACGTCTTCTGAGATTTGAAGCGTTATGTTTGACTATTCGTCATGATATCTATAGACAATATCAAATAATTGTCAAATTACTGGATAATAATTTATAGCGAGACGTTCTGACACCCAGCAAAATAATTGCAATGACCCATATCAATCTCTTCTCTCAATTGTATTTCTAATGACAATTAATTCTTGCATTTTACTCTTCTCCATTCCACAATCACGTAAGATTCAATCTCAATGCTGATATTACTCTATCATCAGCCTCGTACTCCAACTAAAATAAAAACCAAAGAAATATAAACATGATTCATATAGATATATTTTTACATCTGAGGATGTTTTGAATCCTCACGATTAACAATACATTGTCACAGCTCTTGCAGCATAAATATTAATGTTGAGTTCAAGCCATCCTACATTACTTTATTTTCCATTGTTTTTTTTTCTCTCTTTTTACAATCACCACACCTCGAATTTCTGCATAATCACATTTGACTGCAAACACAATTACACGTAGGTATATTTACGTATACAAATACATACACTCTTGGAGTTATTTCTCACTCTCATACATCTCATCTCACTTTCGTGTAGCGGGTTAACTAGCGGCGCTCCCAATACGTGACGATTAGTTGCTCTTAATGCTGTACCTTTGTGTGTACATAATATTTAGAGAAGGATAAACTTTTGATTTTTATGAAGGATTCATTTTGAAATCCCAGGGCGTGCCGTCACTACTGAAATTTACGAGGTTATAAAAACGATTTAATACTCGTGATAATGAAGAAAAAATATGAATATACAATTGGATCAGTGCATATTCATTGTGAATTGTATTTACATGTATTGTTTGGATTAAATTTGAATTCTTGAACAAACCTGTCCAAGGATCAGCATTAGGAGAGAATCGTTGGAGTATTCTCCACTATATACGTGTGTATAATTTACCTGTATTTACGATACACGCATTTATTTTTGCCTCAGGAGAATTCCTCAACTCGGTCCATCTGCGAGGATTGCACTTTGTAAAAGCCAATTGTAGACGGTATATATATATAAGTATGGAGTTGCGAGGAGAGCCCGCGGTTGGCCTCGTCCTCACCGCGGACACGTTACAATTCACCATAAACAGCCAAATGCGTCAGCAAAATAAAATCCCCCTGCAACATAAAAATAACCTAGCACAATTATTTTTTTGTATTCCATGTACTTGCACAAGTTATATCATGCAGGTGCAAGTTTTGAATTGTTTGAGAGGATTCAGTTAAATTATGGCCCATTAAACTGTTCGATTGTGTTTATAATTCTGAGTATGTTGATGAATCCGAAAATGTCCAACTCATTTATGTTCATTATTTTATATATTTTCTCATGATACAAGTCTGGAGTGTTATCTCGAATTCCAATTGATATAAGTTGACCTCCGTATGACCCGAGTTTAGTCATTTTCATTCAATAATTCTTCAGTATGCGAATAATTTTGAGCATTTATCCTCTGCAGTTATTGTGAAAGTATTGTATAACCAGAATTGAGAATTTGCATCGAAGTATAGGAAGGACTGTGACAATAAAGAAATCCTAACCTTCAATGATCAAGAGCCCATTTCCAAATCGATTCTCTTCTCAAAAATAATTAAAAACCTATTCTCTTCATATGTTGTTGCATAAATTATTGCATAATTTCATTCCATCCATATATTTGTCGATAGCATAACCTCAATATCGAAATAATCCTCGGATAATCATCCTATCAAGATTCCTAATGTTGTGGCACACCATGCGGGATTGAATGTTCAGAAGACTGTAAACAAATATAGCAAGGAATAATAAAACAAGAAAAAATGGGAGAAAAAAATTAATAACAACATTGAGAGACGAAGGAATATCTTTAAAAGCGTGGTGCGGAACTACGTGATTTTCTCACTGGTTCAAAGAATATCAGTTTGTGAGAAATAGTTGTTTGGTTTTAAACACCGTCGAGACGAGGATAACGAAGAAGTAAAAGAACATAAAATGTTGCACTGTGAAGAGTAAAGTAGAGAAAATGTTAGACAGAGGTGGAGAACGTGAGCCAGCTCACCTTGGCGCTCATGGTATGCGCCCACAGGCGTCATCATCAACGGCGTAGCCTTCATATCGTGCTACATGTGGAACCACACTCCTGATCATTCATGTTGTTTTGATTGTAAAGAATGGTATATAAAGATATATACGCATATTATACAATAATGTTGGGAAATGAGTCACAAACAATTGCTTTGTCAATTTGTCAAGTAATAACAACGATAAGAGGAGAAAAATGGAGACAAAAAGAAATATAAAAAACAAAATGCCGTAAATTTTCACAGTGCTATTATTTTTTGTAATTGTGTAAAGTAGAAGTATTAACTGTGAAATGAAACTAGCACTAGGACACAAAGTATGTGTTTAATAAACAGTACGTCGCAAACTGTGACGAATGTTTAGGAAGTCAGATAAGAAAACTTAATAGTTGGCAAAGTACTTATACTACATGTACACACTTGTGCATGTATCGAATAGATACTTAACGGTAATATCCATTCAAAGCTTTTGAAGCTTTCGATTTTTAATGTGTAAAGAAAATGACGATTCAGCCATAACATTGTCATTCGTATCTCATATTTTATATGTGAAATCCGGTAGAGGATTAAAATAATATTTTCGCTGCTACAGCATTGCAATTTTGACCGCACGAAATATTTCATGCGTGATGTCGAGATGGCGAGATGGCGAGATGGTATCATCCATTATGATGGTCCCGAATGGAAAAAACAAACATTCTTTCACAATCAACAAGGTCATCGGTGTGGCCTCCATGAGAACCATTGGTATGCGACGATATAGAAGTGAAAATTAAAATGACACGGTAATAACTTGCATCGATTTCCAATTTTCAAATGAATGCAGTGAATGTAAACAGATTAAATACGAATGGTACAAAATTTGTTCGCACTTGATCAATTCATCAGATTTTGTCATGAGATGTGAACAAGCTCAAGAACAATATCTTTCGGAAAGAATTCTTCTGGATATTTTCGACACACGACCTTCACACATTAAACTACAAACCTCCTTTTTTCTTAATCAGTAACAAAAATTTTCTAACCTCTCAATGGAATTAATCTACTAACTTATTGTTGAAAAAGGATCATCTGCAAACGAAAGTTGGAAGTCTCTTAAACAGTGTGCTCGAAAATATCAAGAATATAAAGAATATTCAATACAAATCCATTTAATATTACAAAAGGAAGCAATATACATCGATGATTCATTGATTCATGAAAAAGGCTACAAGACTTTATTTAGCATGCCCGCGTAGGCAACAACAATTACTGCACATATCTGAATATTTATAGCTAACTATCGACCATTGTCGTATGGTAATGAACATTATTGCAAAATTCAATGTTGATGGGGTCAAAACTCACAAGCTATTCATTGAAATGATGATTTCAAAATTTTGTTTGTTTCAATCCCAACATGTATACATCTATGCAGACATAGATAACCATCATTGGCAACTATATATTACCCAGGTTCTTTTCAGTCATCGTCGCATTTTTTTTTCTGATCCTCCTTCACTCTCTACCTGTCTTTACCTATCTCCTCTTGATGTATACATCGCCATCAACATGCAGTCATCGATTGCGCATACCAAATGTATACGATTGGGTCTCAAACACGTATATTACGTAACAAATGTCACGTACATGGCAGTATCCTCATTGTAACGCATTATTTCCACGATGAATTGATGTTGAACTATAAAATCATTTTCCTTTCAAAGTGCAATAATATACTGATAAATGAATCAAAAAATATTGCTACCTAACGATTAATATCAATATCAGCCAGGAAATTTTACATAATTCAAATTATTATTACCATATCAATACCATTTTATCATGTGTATCTAATACAAATGAATGGCAGTAATACCGTATACGTTCTGTAGAATATGCCTCCTTCCTGTCATACACATGGCCAAATATAGTCTTGTGAAAAAACTGTACACATGACGTTGTAAAATGTCAATCAATATATGGCACCTTCCGTTCATCCATCGACATTGTCTCTAGGATCGTTTCGACATTGAATATTGTGTTAGTAATTATTCATAATCGAGATACACAATTTTACTGTATTGAAATATTTTTATATATAAGTTTCAATTGAGTGGTTATTGAATTTTTTTCTAGATCGACCTTGACATTTAACTGACACGATATATTCGCGTCTATAACCACATTCACTTATTCAATCTCACTTTTCATTATTTTTATTAGCTTTGTGAAAAATCGAATGCAATCTTGAGGGACCATTGAAAAATTAAACTGTACAGTCATGTTCTTTATTTAGAATTAGTCAAAGAATTATTCAGAAGTCAGAAGATGTCAATTGCTGCAATCAAAAGTCATATAGTTTGATGACGAATGCTGTGCAGTTTATTTATAATGTGATAAGTAATGACTTTTATAAATGTGTCACATTGGTGATGATGTATTGCCCTGATGCTCCAACGATTTAGATATATGCATATGAAGTTATAAGTGAACTGTCATACAGCATAAATAATGGATTTAATTTTTTTATTCTTGTGTTCTTGTTTATCGTAGGTAATCATCTGGTGTTGGTGACAGATCCAGAAATTGTCGAGGACGCTTACGCATTTGATAATCCATGTTTCAAGGATGCAACTCCAGCACCACCTGGTAAACATATTGAAAGACCTCTCTCTGTTGTGTCTGTGGAGACACCACCGAAGGATACTATGAGATGGTCTTCACCTTGGTCTTCTTTAGGACTGGGTTCAGGATTTAAAACTGACAAAAGACGTACCTTGGATGATTCCTGTCTTGGGGTAAATTGAATAAGTCACGATTGTAGAGGAACATTTATTGAAATGAATACACCATTTATTTATATTTTATATGAATCATGGTTTTACAGCCCAATGCTACGCGCGTGAGCGTAGTCAGCCTGAGAAGCCGAGATTTCACTGGACTAGGCTTCAATGTCTGTGGAAATATGAGAGAGGGAATATTCGTTAAGGATTTGCTCCATCGTGGACCTGCCTCAGAATCCGGTCGCATTCATCCAGGTCAGTATCACTCGTTACGCGTGAAAATCGTTCATGTATATGAGAGTTGAATGCGTGTTTGAGCGCCGTTTGAACATATCGGGCGACGTAAGTGGAGTGAAACACTGAAACACGCACAAATTCATATCTATATCTATAATTTCATATCGTAAGATATCTAGGTGAACATCAATTAATAACAATCAATGCAATTTGATGTAATTTTTTTTATTATAGGCGATCGGATTGCAAGCGTTAAAATTAGCTTCAGAAGTATGGTCTATGAGGACGCTTTGACAATACTTAGCTATGCTTCACCATACGACGTGGAAATTGAAGTGGAAAGTGGAGGTGGCGGTTCCAGACCTACAACTTTATTAAAGAAATCTGTTGGACCAAGTCCAGCGCGAATTTGCCATCCTCTTTACAGAAGTCAATCAATTCCCGAGCTGTCACGAGCACATAAAAGTTCAGCCAAACGACTCTTCATTGCTGATGCCAATGAATCTCTCAGTTCAAATTATTCAACTTTGAATTCAACTTTGAAATCATCGAAATCAACACCAGGGACGCATACACTTGAACGACAACACGAAGAATCTAAAGGAAATAATCACCATTATCGTTTCGGTATTAAAGTTTTACCAGCACTTGATGGTACTGTCCACAGAATTGAAAATCAAAATGAGCACAATACTAATTTAGAGCGACGTAATTCAAGAAAACTAGATGTTGTGAAAAATCAAGTGAATAATATTGCGAACGAAGGTGTTGCAATGGAATTAGCGAATGGCAATAGAGATCATGTGATTGTTGAGCGTCTTCGGCAACGAGAAAATCCGTTTCAGTCGTTGACCCAGAATGGAATTGACGCGGCAGACAGTCATTGGAATGACGTTACGCAAAAAAATAACGAAGAAGAAGGTTCAATTCCATCCGAGGTACCAACTGAAGTTCATAATGCAGCGATGGCAGCGAGAAGAAACCGGAAAAATAGCACTGAACTTCTGAAGTCACCTAAATGTGTCACACCAGAATCACCAGATTTGGAAGACAAAAAAAGTCCACAGAAAAATAAACGAAAAGCACCAGCACCACCAGGCTCATCGATGAATGAGAGCGACACATCTTCCTTAACACGTGAAACTTCATCGCCCTCAAATAAGTTCGAGAGAGAAATAATTGATGATAAAATTGAAACAATCGCCGATTATACACAATCATTGAAAAACTATGTTGGCAAAGTCCGTGAAGTAACAGATGATAGAGAAACACGACGACAAAGAATGATTGAACGTTCTGCAATGGGCAGACGTCATTCAGGATCAGATACAGAAAATGAAATGCAAAACAGTTTCACAATTGAATTAAATCCATCAGATATTACCATTCATCATACACCAGAACCACGTATGGGTGAAGATATCAATGATGATGATAATACAGACGATGTATATAGAAAAGCTGCAAGTTTAGGTGATTTGTCAAAATATGAAGCTAAAAGCTTAGCGACGTTGGAGCGAGCCCAGAGTTTGGACATGGCAGACACTGGTTCGCGGAAAAGAAAAGCTCCATTACCACCTGATGACATGTCAGAAGCGTCGGAGCTTTTGACAACACATGATGGCATAGGTACTTTCGATAGAACGAAATTGAAAAAATCCAGTGAATGGGGAACATTGGAAGACGCAATCTGGAATAGAAGTGATGTGAATAATGCCTTTGAAACTGAAACGAAAACCAGAAAGAAAAGTATCGGTACTTTAGAGAGGTCAAAATCTGCCGTAGAATGGAAATCAAAGGCAGATACATCTTCATGTGCAGAAAATATGAATCCAGATGAAGAAAGTATCGAATTGTATAACTTACCATTGAGTAAACAACTCACTAGAGATTTCATTCAATCTGAAAGGATGTTCAATCCAGACGAAGATAATTCCTTGGCGAGGATTGTTAACAATGGTGAAGTCGTTAAAAGTCCTACTGTAGATGAAATGGAATTGGATTTCAGACAAGCGAAACCGTTCGAGAATGATGATGAAGAATCAACGGAAAACACACCATCACCTGTAGTTATCGAATCATTCGGACGAACGTTGAGGTACTTCGACGTCCATGCAAACAAATCACCTTCTGTGATAGATGACATCAAGGACGATATTGATGAAATGATGAATGGAGAGAATTCATTGACGTATGTCGGTGTGGACGAAATTGATGAAGAACCAATGAAAAAAGTCAAAGTCATTACCGACTGCCCTTTCTGTGATCAAGGTAGTCATCACGATGAGCATTGTAAACTTCACGGTATCGCTGTAAATGGTGATGTAGTTATTCCTGAAAGAATATTCCGCGAGAGACGGGGTACTGACGAAAATGTTCTGGATGAGATCGAAAAACAAATTGAGAATGTATCGAACGTAAGAAAACCGCCTCTTTCTACTTTGGATAGTAATGATGATGAAGATATTGATGACGGATGCGATCTCGGATCTAGCGTAACAATCAACAGTAAAACTCTCTCATCTCCTAGTGATAATCGACACAATGTGAGCAACATTAGTGTATCAAGCGGCGAGAATAGTGAAGATAGCGGTTTAGTTGGTGAATCTGGAGAATATAATCAAAGGGAAATCGATATGAGACCACCATTACCCAATACACCAATGCCAGCTCAAGATTCACCAAGAAAAATGACTTATATTACGGAAATAAAAGTATCACCAAGTCGGGAAATCGTTCGTGATACTGATGAGATTGAGCATAATCGTGATCAAACTAAACCATTGAGAAGTGAGGTCACAGTGACCTCGAATGGAAAGTCAACGACTGGTAAGAAGCCACCAGTGCCACCACGAAGGAGCGACGCGTCCAAAGCGTTAAAAGAAAGTTCACATGATAAACAGGTCGTGTATGTATCCGAGTATAAAACTTCAGATAATAGTAGGATCGAGTCACCTGAAAAACTCGAAAGTAGGCAATTCATGAATAAAAAAATTGATCATTGGACTTTGTTGGGTGAGAACAAAGAACAGAATCCATGGGGTAATGGTTCAAGCCAACCGCAATCAGTAACTAATATTGTCGTAGCACCCAGTGAGGACAAAGCATATTATAAGTGAACTAAAAAAAAAGATGACTATCTAAATAATTCGAATTAATTGTTTGTTTCATTATAATTGAGTGAGAATGTGATGTGAATGAAATACTGTATGAATAAGTATGGAAGAGAGAAGCTGCGTGCCATAAGAAAATACTTTCGATGTGGCAATCACTCTTGGTAATACGATGAAAAGCTGTGGTGGATAAGGATATATATAACACACAATTTTTGTGAATTCAATTCTTCAAAAAATGTCCTTCGTATAGTCAACAGTATTTGTCCTTGACTGTTAATTATCACAGTCGTAGATATTATTTTGAATGTGAACATTCATTTGAACATACACTGAAACTCAGAAAATTTCTTGGGAATCCATATTAATTTATTCTATTTTTGATCAACAAATTCTGACATGTAATTGTTTGCATTGATTGATTTTGAATTCAATCATGATTTTGTTATCTACATATTATAGTTGTAAATGTTTTCTTATGATTTAAGCGTTGATGCCGCAGAAATATATTTTTTTATTGGGCTAATGTTGAATTTCAATGTATTTCTGACCATTGATAAATTGTATGTAATACTCAGACTGCATAAATGGTTTAGAAGAATTTTCCCGCAGTTCTATGCGAATTTACTTTCTAACTTCGATGAACGTGAGAAAACAACTTCCAAATTGGAATTTGTTTGTATAGAATGTATTTTAAATGAATATAAGATTCATGAATGTGAATGGATGTTTCCAAGAATTAAGTGACAAAATCAAAATATCACATTGAGAATATTGTTGTTTGTTCTGTTAACATTAAATCGGTATCAAATAACATGATATTGTAAATTCTATCATGAAACATGAGAAATAATTGTTACTCTGTAAGTGGACTATCATTTATATAACACAAGAAATAAATTCTATCGTTTATTATTCTCATATGTTATCGATTACCATTGATATTTATTTGATATACCTGTGCAGTCCCTCTATATTTCTTATATGTACAATCGAAAATATCATACGTTTCATCTTCACATTATCTAAAATATTTCTGTTACATGATAATACCATCGACAATCATCGAGGATTGTTCATATTATTCCAATTTATGTGGCAGATTGTCGATAATTCTTAGTACTCATAAGCTTCTTACCACACATAGCACATATAGCTTTTTTATATGCACACGATTGGCAATAATGTGATCCGGCCTGATGTACTTTTTGCCTACATATTTTGCAAGTTTCAAATTTTGCTGTATATGGATTGAACCGTGCCTTATTTGCTGACAAAGCCTTATTCTCTCCAACTTTTCGACCGCCGCTCTCTACTGTATTCCGTGCACCAGATTTCCACGGATCCGGTGTTATTACACGTCCGAGTTTTTTCTCACATTTCTCACAGACCATTTTAAATAACCTACAAATGAAGGTAATTATCATTAATACGAATGAAAGAGTAGACTCCAATGATGCGAACAAACGCAATAACAATGACATTAATAATAGATTGATATAGAGTGGCATGTGCGGTTATGATCGAGGCTGAGTATAAAAATTACCAGAATACATTCAATGCTAATTATGTTTTTACAATTGGATACAAGAGTAATGTTCTTGGATCTCAAATACGCTGATTGTTCTGTCTGCTCTTTCTTCCCATATGAACATGAAACTTGTCAGTTCCGTAAATAAAAAGCAAAATCTCATCAGGACAATAAGAACCACAAAAACATCAAATGGAATCGAACCACCACGTTCATTCTAGACGAAAGACAATCATACTGAACTAACGAAAAATCAACTCTATAACAAAATTGAACAACAATGATAATTCTGATTGTGTGTATATACCTGATTGAGGTTATGTATGTGGGCAAATATCAAGTTTTAACACAGTATCGTTGATATCCTATTGCATAGGAGAATCACAAATTTTTCTCTTCAAATTTCGAATTAGTATATCTCTTCTTATCCTCTTATCCTTAAATTCGATCATAGATACCACAGGTAATTCTCAAAACAGTAAATGAGAATAACAATCACCATCAAAACGCCATATTTGTATATTCAGATATCATGGCGGTCAGTTCCAAGGAATGATAAATGAGGACACTACTGTCGTTTCATGTTTTTTTCTCTTCTCTTCCCTTTTTTTTTACTTGACATTTTTTCAGTCTTGCGAATGGGAAACACACGGGAACACGGCAGAATATGTACATCTAGAATCGCGTAATGGTGTGATGATGAGTGAAGGAGAGAGTGAGAAATAAAGGTAGCAGTCTCACGGTATTATTTTGTTGTGATCTGAAATGAAGGTAAAAACCATGTGGCAGATGTTGAGAAAGTCTACATTATAGCCAACTTCAAGGACAGTTCAAATATATAACATAAACAAAGAGTTTGGATTCGCAAAAGGGGTCCGATAAATTAATATTCAAGTTTGGATTGAATGTGCAGTGTATATTGCATTAAGACCGCTGTTGCAAAGTATTAACCAGGAAAAAGAACGAGTTGGGGCGAGCTTCGCTCATAGGGTAGCTTGCAGTATGCGTAGGGTTTACGATATTGGATTATTATGGCTGCGGGTGAGGTTGCCGCGACGAAACCTCGTCAGGAGAAGCAATACGACTATCTTTTGAAGTTCCTTCTTGTCGGCGACAGTGACGTTGGTAAGCAAGAAATACTCAGTGGCCTCGACGACGGAGCGTCGGAGTCACCGTTTTGCGGTGGTACGTACATGGACTCAATATGTGCAATATTTATGTGCAACACTTGCACACATACTATTCATTAGATTACCAATGCTGTTCATTTAAGCATATACCTGTATTACCTAATCCTATGTTTGCTCTTTTTCACTATTTATTTCGTTTTTCTTGTTCAATCATTTCCATCGCAATGCAGCATACAAAACTACAACAATTTTACTTGATGGAAAACGAGTTAAATTACAATTATGGGACACGTCAGGACAAGGTAGATTTTGTACAATCATCAGATCATACTCAAGAGGCGCCCAGGGAATTCTCCTTGTTTATGATATTACAAGTAAATGGTCATTTGATGGGATAGATCGTTGGTTGAAAGAAGTGGAAGAGGTACGTGATGACTAAATTATTCGTGAATTCGAATGGAATGAAAGCTGATGTTGATGTATATAATAAAGAGTTGAAACTTGTTATGCAGCATGCACCTGGTGTACCAAAAGTGTTGGTTGGTAATCGTTTACATCTGGCATTCAAGAGACAGGTAGGGGAACGAGATGCTGAAGCATATGCTGCTAAAAATCACATGGCATTTTTCGAAGTGTCACCATTGTGTGATTTCAATATAAGGGAAAGTTTTTCGGAATTATCGCGAATGGCATTGCATCGCAATGGCATGGAAAGATTATGGAGATCTAATAAAGGTAAACATCATATCTGTTATTTCTATATACTTACACATGATACATTTATTCATCAGTTCGTTTCTGTTTGTCATTGTATATCGGTTTAGTGCTCAGCCTACAAGAACTTGCCTGTCGTGCAATTGTAGCTAGAACAACGGTTTATGAGATAGATCAATTACCATTGCCAACAACAATCAAGTCGCATCTGAAGTCATATGCAATGACGACAACATCGCAGCTACGTTATAATGGCAATCGCTCTCAAAATTCAAGTAAAAGTCTTGGATCTCATCATCGAAAGTTGCGGTTCGTCGGAGCGGGTCACAATGGACTGACAACACCAGGCAATTCACCCGGCAGCATAACCGACTCTCGTTCTAGTTGCGCTGGTCGTAATTCTTGCGCAATATCCTGAGGGTAAAATTATGCCGATAGTCGGTTCTTACTTCATAAATAAATATACGGGACATCTCATCAGCGTTCTTCCTTGAGCCTTTTCAATAGGCAAAACAAAAGAATAAAATAGGGAAAAAAGAAATGAACTTAATAAAAAGTGATACGTCGACGTTTCACCGTAATAATTAATTGCATCAGAATTGCTAATGAAATTTCGATATATTCTGGAATTAATCAGTTGGAAAGTTTTATCCACGTTCAAAAACATCCTGATGATCTGATAAGAATAATTATTCAAATTTGTGTTGATGTGCAGCGATTAATTATTCATTGCTCACTGAGTCGCAATAAGTGAATTGTGGATATCAAAGTATATATATTTAAAAGAATTACTACATAAGTAAGAAACAAAATATTCGACAGGTACTTATACATTTGATTATCCTTCTTGGCAGTTAACCTATCATTCAATAGAAACAATTCCATCTGCGGTCATTATATTTAGATTGTCATCACCGTGGGAAGGAAACGGGGTAATGCGATATTGTGTGATGACTCAACTGATTCGTCCGTTTTTAAATTATACCAGCGTACACATATGAGAGATGGTAGGATTTATTTATGACGGTAATTAGAATTCATTAAATTATATTCCCTGTACATATACTGCTAATCCTAATATCACATATATTTTAAATGTTCAAGTTTGCAATTTGTTAATAAAATAAATAGCAACTATAAGCATTGCCGTACAAATGCACACGCAAGACACTTTTAACGCGTGATATTTAATGTATTTCATATAATTCTTTATTGACTAGTCTCTCCGAATAATCTGATAAAGAAAAGAAAACAAGGCACTAAGAAGTCTGTGAAAATAGGTAAGAATATATTTGAAAAATCCAAAGCATGAAGAGGGAAAAAAACAAATTAGAATTATAATTAAAAAAAAATAAATTGTCATTGTATATTAGTTAGTCAGTTGGATGTTATCCATTTGAAGAATGATATACAATTATTTTATACAGCAGTGACTTTATCAGAAATTGGGATGGAAGCGTTAATGTATGTCAAATGCCACATTGTCTAATTAATGATGATTCACCCAATTAATACGCATTTTTCAAATATTATAGCAAGCGGCTAGAACTTAGAACACCGTCCTTGAATTCACTGACGCAATTCCGTTATATCAACTTCATCGTTATTTTCATTCTGCATAAACCAAATAACTTCAGTTCATGTATATATATTTAATTATATATTCATTTGACAAACACACCTGGCTTCAACTTCAGTTCAATATGCAATATTGAATGTGGAAAATAGTGCAACCATATTTTTTATCTACACTTAAGAATTGAATTGAAAAAATAAAACACATTATGGAATTTTTCGTATGCGTGATGTCTGTTTTTATCTATAGTTTTATTTTTTCATCACCACATGTTTCAATGATGAAGGTACATTGTGTTTATTATTCTCTCCTAATGATACCCTCTAAAATCATAAATAGCCGAAGGCACATCTATACATCCTATTTGTATGACCAGATGGATCTCAAAGTACAATTGTGACCGAATGAGATATGGAATACAATTCAGTATAATTTTTGTCCATTGTGAAGAGAGAAAAATAAATGTTTGAGGCTATTGTACGATGAGCGTTATAATTGCACCGACAATATATGAATATAATAATTCAATAACGCCCGGAATTATTTTTGAAATGTTTATTGATGTACGAAAAGGAAAAGAGGAAATGAAATTGTTGACATTTTTTTGTAAATGTGAGAAAAAATTACAGATATGCCAGCAATATTCTACTTAGATTGTCGTTGTATATATAAACATTATCAAGGTTGTTCGTATACTCTTACATCCCGTTCATGGGAAAAAAAAGGGATTTAAATAATGCACGAATGCTGAGAATGTCAGTGAGATGAAATGAGGAATGAAAATTTAGAAGAGAGCTACAGTGGGCAGACGTATACTACCACAGTGTAAAGGCGACATATATGAATAATTCAAGCATATTTTTGTACACCATGTATAAAGTATGTTTACAAATTCCTCCACCTTTTTATCTGCAATAGCCTTCTATGTTTTCGGTGCATCAATTGAAAAGATAATAAACAAAAAATATATACTTATGAGTGATAGATTTTTCATATGGTAAAAATATCGGCATGAAATTGATAAAAATTCAAAATGATGCGCATTTGTATTTCTGCAATAATCGCGTTACTTACATCCAGCTAAGGAAAAAGAACAATTTGTATCATATCCTTGAATAATGTATATGAATATATGTGTAATATTTATTTATGTTCAATCAAACATAATGCGAAACTTCTTTTAATAAACGATACGATATTGACATTTACAAACTCACCGCGTTGTTTATCAAGAGGAAATATTTTTTTTTTAATATTCATCCGATTTTATTTTGTTTTTGAATAGTTGTCATGAAATAATAACTCATTCTGACATATTTTATTATTTTACCAAATCAAAAATCTACGCGAAATTGTAGCTAATGAACATGTCAAAGATCAGAAAATTCGATGATGATAATGAACGACCTATCCAAACTGCTGCTTCAGGCGATAGTGATCCTGTACCACAATCTCTCAAAGAAGTCTTGGGATTTATTAATTCTATCAATAGACGTCTGGAAGATTGCGCCGTTGAGTGGCAATCGGTAGTTTCTAAAAAACAGTGGAAAATTTTGAACGCCCAGTCGTTATCGAAAAAATCATGGGATAAATCTTTACTCGCACGAACTTATTTTACTGATGCACATTTGGATGAAGGTTTTCAAAAATTACTGAATCATGTACGAATATTCATGGCGAATGTGAACAATTTTATAGGTATGAAAGAATATTCTCATGAACTCGTCACTGTTCTTCTTTGATTGTGAATTTTAATCAAATTGTTAACATAGCTTTGTTGCGTGGTGAAAGGCCAATAACAATATCAGAAGAAACGAAGGACGCCCAGAACCAGAGTACCCAAGCACCACCATCACCTGTGGGATATGAACCTAAACAGAAACCTGACATCGCACCGCTTGATCTCTCATTACTTGACGAAAATAAACAAACTCAACGTAGTGGTCGCAGACGAAGCAAACGACTTGCTGAAAATTCAAATTCCAATATTCAACATTGTTTCGCTGATTTGATTAAAGCAAAAATCGATTTGGACACTAAATTCCTTGGTTTCGAGGCTGTACTCAATGGTACCACTAGTGTTGGTGTAGCATCTTCAGATGAAGTTTCCTGTCTATGTCAAATATGTTCCAATGTATTGGTAAAAGACAGAATAGAATGAAACATGAAGATCAAAATTAAGATACAACTAAATTATTGTTTTCAGGAAGCAGTAATAGACAATGAAAAAATTCTGAAAGAAGTAGGTGTTAAGCCAAAAGTTCGCCGAATCACGAAAGCGAATAAGAGATTATCCCGGTCAGCACGTAACTGGAGGGGAAATCATAACCAAAAACAATCGTGTTCTCTCGATCATATTAATGGAAAACCGCTAATTTCACCAAGAGACTTTACAAATCCTTAGATCTACTTCATATAATGAACGAATCAAAATATCACTGAAGGTATATCCAGATAATAAACATATATACATAATATTTGCTTTTGGAAATATTTTATAAAGATGTTTCATTGAATTAATCGCGTAATTGAACGATCAATTACTAATATATTACAATAAAATATGAAATATATCGCAACTTATAAATTTTTTCTTCGATCGTTGAATATAATCAGATAGCTAAATTATAATTTCCGTTTTTTACCCATTGAGCAACAACTCGAATATTTTCAAGCAAGGAATATTTTTCCCTTTTCTCTTCGTATCCATGGTGGAAGATCATTGAAATAATACTTTTCAAAACCGAATGACACTAATGTTTTTCATACCGGTCATTACAGACTAGAAAATTGGTTATATCATTTCGAAGTATATCACAAACATATTTGTTGTACATAACATGTTGCTGTGACAGACAATAGAAAATTCGAAAATGTTTCAAGTACTTTATTTACGGATCATTTGAGTATCACAATGAAATGCCACATTCTTGCGTTCTTTCTTTCATTTTTCAGATCTACGCAGTAATTCGTCATTCAACAATTTTTTTATGGTTACCAAGCAAACGATGCACGGTCTACTAGTGAGGACATTTTTATTCATTTTCTTCGCTTCACCATCATTGTCTCTCTCGCTCTCTCTTTCTCGCTCGCTTTTTCACAATTATGCCCATATCTAAATTTCTATTTATATATGTACATGTATATAAATATGTAAGTTAGATGTAAATAAAAAATTTACAATTTGTGACAATAATTGAACATTAAATTTCTGCATAAGATACGTAGGATTGTATATTAAATTTGGCCAATCATCTATAAATTCTCATAGTTGTAAAAAAATATACTCAAAAAGTCACATAATAACATAATAAATTATGCGAGTATTAAATGTACTGTTACAAAAAATTCAAGAAGATAAACACTATATAGGATTGATTTTCTTTCCATTGCAATAATCTCGCATAGCTATTTCAAAATATACTTCCGCGTCCTTTTCAGAACAATCTTGGAGAAAGCGGATGAAGAATGGGCGCAAACAGATCTCAATAATTTCCTCTAAATATATATAGCTAGTACGAAGATTTTGTTTTGAAGCCAATTCGCGCATTGATATGAACAATCAAGATATATAAGCAAAACAAATAAATTTTACTTTCTTTGATAAAAACGACAATTTCAATTTATTACAATAAAATGTCTTACAGCGAATATACTCTCATATCAATGATTATCGTCAATGAAAAAGCGTATGACGCATAGAGGCACTATGTTCCTCATCAGGATTTTTACCGACTAATATTTCGGTACAAGGGCATAGCAAATTAAAGATTCTCCCGATATAATTTAATTCGCGAATTTCATCGAACAATCCATGAGACGGTCAAATATTTAGACATAACTTTTGCAGCGTCTAATCTAATTTGTATTCTTTATAATTTTTTTCTTTTTCACCATTGTAAATGAGATCTGTTTGCTTGGAGCCGAAGAAAGAAACATGTGGGAGTTGTCATTGCCATGTAACCGGTATTTATTTCACCTGAATTCGTAAATTTGTATACTGTGCTCGGGAACATGCCTCAAGTTCAACGATTGGTACCTGGAATGATCCAAATCATTTATATAGTCTCTTCCATGAATGACACTCCACCATATAACGTTCACGAATTATATATGATGCATATGAACTTACCATTCTGAGTTCCGATGGTAGTAATAGCCTTCGATAGACGCTGCTGATTTCTCGAAACATATATAATAGAATCCGGCAAAAGAAGCCCCATTAATGTCCTTGATTGTGTGATCGGGAACTAAAAAGTGCTCTTTCCATCTCATGAATACGAAATCAGTACCTTTAAGTGCTTCATAGTCAAAAGAATCCGAGTTAAATGTTTTCGCATATTGGCAGAAGGATTCAAATTTGCTCTAGAACATCAAATAACATTACATATTGAAGTTGCGAATACCTAGAATTCAGCCAGATATCGATGGTATTTACCCAATGTTTCTTATCCACATCTTCGTCTGCATCCCATTTCCGAGTGAGAAATGGATATTTCTTTGAAATGATCTCCCCATCGAAAAAAGTTGTAAGTGTAGGAAATTCCTCAGTCAAACCTTTAATTTTCAGGTATCCACATAAGTAGCTGTTTTCTTCGTCCACATGCTGAAATTCAAGATGGTGTTCAAGAATGAATGATTGTATATGTTCCTCTGCATATCAAGCAGATTCTCAGTCCTGATTGATGAGTACACATATCGAATCTTGAACACAGATAACCTCAAACTAACCTGCAAAACTACCTCTACGTCATAACTGTTGCCTTTTGATTTCTGTGAGCCTTGAAATTTTGATCCATTATAAAGGAGTGATTTTGTGACTCCTGGTTGCTTCGAATTGGCTGGCGGTGGTGGTACCACATCTACTTTGACCGGCATTCTAATAACCACCGAGCTGATTTGTTAGACTCGATTCAGAAATAAACAAATCTTCATTACAATAATGAATCACTAACTGTCAATATTTCAAACCGAAATGTTGTTATGGTTGACGCTGTTGTTGTTACGCGTGATATAATAACAAGAATCGTAGAGATAAGAAGAGTCAGAAATATTTTTTTTGTTCCTCAACCAAAAGCAGAAAGTTCTTCCTTCAACACTGAATTATATGCACTGCCACTCCCCGATCAAGTTTAAGAAACGACGCAAATAATTCTACCGGTGGAAAACAATTTTATTCGTATGCTACAATGATGATCAATTGTTAAAAAATGCAATGACAAAATTATTTTTACACTCGAACGTTACAAAACAATTTTTACGTCAAGGAAATCACCAAAAGGTCATTGTAGGGGAGAATGATACTGGATAAATACCGGATATGCATACGTTTCGTGAAAACGCGCGTTGAAGTAACTTTGACATATAAAGTATGGCTGCGTGAATAATGAAAAAATATAAGATGTTTTCTCGCCTTACGGCGCAAATATTGCAAAAATAATTTTGGAAAGAGAAGTAATATTTTGGGTTGAACTATGTTGGAAAAATATCGCCATATATTTTTGAGTTTTCATTGTTCATTTTGGATTCAACGAATTCATATAGATTTTTCCAGATGGAATCAATGATAAAACAGTATAAAACACAATGAAGTTGTATACAAGATCTGCACAATGACAACTCTATAGAGTCTATATATAGTCGCTCATATGTGGATTGTGTGAAATAAGTTCTAAGGACGCGCGCTACTTCCCATTTCCAATATTTTGTTTTTTTGTTTTATTTTTTGCGCTGATCAGAGAATCTCAAGAAACTCAATATACGCAATTTTTTATCCATTTTATATGTTTGTAAAGTATTATAGAGATGAATTCATCAATGATTGTCATTTCTGATCGTTACTTCAATTGCTTTTCTATCACCTATAATATAAAATTTGAATTCAGATATCAGAAGAATATATTTTTTTTATTATGCTAGAGTCGGAATTAAAAATGGAGTCAAAAAAAGCGGAAAGCAATTATCACTGGCTCTATCTGTCAACTGGCTCTCCATCTAAAATGAACTGTATTAAATTGTAGGTTATGTTTATATATTCAAGATGCATTCAAAATTTTTCGTCTGATCCCGCGTTGTTTTCCAACTGTTTTGCAACCAACATAGTGGCATTGTCGTCACATGTTCATAACAAATAAACACATACTTTGAGCACTATTGTATGTAAATTTAAAAATCGCATAAAAACACAACAATGCAAGTTGAATCCTTGGGTAGCGTGCCGTAAGTATTGCTGTAACAAGAATATATGGCTATTCACAAAAATTAATTCCATCTTGTCAATTTTCAGCTATTGTAAGGGTTTATGGTCCGTTATTTCAAGCACCACAAGCCGATGTGACGAAGCCCTAGTGACAGATGAAATTCAAGATGCTAAAGAATTACTTAAAAATGGCCTAAATTTTTTCAAAAGCTTCAACGAAAATTCATTACAGAAAGTACAAAAGGTTAATCCTCCACCAAGGATGTATGATCTTATGGCAAAACTTGCCCCACTTCTTGTAAGTAGCAGATGAAGTTCATGACGAAATACAACGAACGCAACGTTAACAAAAATTTCATGTTGTAGAATTTGGATGCCACAATTGCATGGGAGTTGACTTGCAATTATATGATCTACGAGTACAAAAACAGTGCAGAGACTTTCGCATCTCAGCTCGCAGATCTAACCTCTATGAAAATAGTTATCGAGGAAATATGGAATTTTTATTACTCGGAACGAATAACAATGATCAAGTGTCTCAAATTGATGATTGAATACAAAGATAATGAAAAACATCCATATCAGAAACAATTCGCGAAATTTTTTGTCGATGTGTCATTGAAAAGTCTACTTGAATCGACTCTGAAGCAGATCGATGGATTGAAATTTAATACTACAAGCAAATCTCATCTCCTGTCTGATGAGCATCTGCATAAATTATATAACAATAACCTCGTCGAAATGCGTGAATTATTACACATCGCCACGATGTTATTGGATTCTGTAAGACCAGAGAATTTCGACAATATCTATGGTAGTATATGTGGAGAACCGCAACGATTGGGAACTATTAAAAGCCATGAAGATAAAGAATTTATAGCGAAGAAACTAGTCGAAATCCATCATTGTCAATCAGCGCTCTGCATCGTTATTCTGGATGTTACTAAACAATGGCAGAACGACTCCAATTTAGATCGAGTCACCGAATGGATTCACAGTATTAGAAATAGTATGCAAGATAGTCTGGAGCACAAGTGTCTTCGAGACAGTAGCCCAGAGGACGGTCCTCTGTTACTCGCCTGGATGTTGGCAAATTATGCAATTGAGTCTGAAAACTCCGAGACTATCAATCAGTATCGACCTTTCGCTGTTCGCGCGGTGCAGCTGGATGTCTTTCGTACATTACACAATCTTATGGAAAGTGAAATGATAAACGAGACAACACAATATGCTCAAGTGATTCGTGCCAGTGTGTATAATCTCTTGTCACTACTGTGTTCATTCATTGATGAAGAGAGGCTCAGTAATTTCGACTCAATTTTTGATGCCGTTGCATCGACGCTACGCTTCCCCGAGACGGCTATGGAATTTTGGAAAGATACAGAGGAAGAAGGTGGTCTGTGGCCGTTCTTTCATCGAGCTGTATCCTTATTTCCATATCGATTCGAACCTCTCACTATCATCGCAACTGGGTTGGCTAGTGCGTCAGCCTCAAGTGCCCGGAAAATAGCTGGAAAGCTTGAAGAACTCACTTCTGTTACTTTAGAAGTGCCAAGACAACGAAATAATTTCGCACTCGGCAATAATATGTCAGCACGTCCACCGTATCGCCCCTATGAACGGGAATGTACAATACACCGTAATCATTTTTCCATTCCTGAAAATTGTGAACGAATTGAATTGGAAACTGATACTAATGATGCGGAGGTGGTAATGTGGCGGATTAAGTCGCGATATGGTGATGCATTCCATTATAAAATCGAACAATTGTTTGCACAGGCAGGTAGTGGTATAATGAGTGCCAGTGATATTCGAAATAACTTGCCAGAACATGTTTCACTAGGTTTCGGATTACTAGAAACTCTGTTGGCTGCCAACATAGAGATTCCGCCCGGTATGGTAATACCAACAGAATTAAGTCTTGATGTTATCAATCGCTTTTCATACTCGGTGTTACCCAGAAGTTTATATCGAGTAGTTGCAGCATGTTTTCGTGTCACCTCAAAACTCGCTCTAAAATATCCTGAAGAAGTTTTCACGCGTATGCGTATGGGCGTTTATCCGAAGTTTAATGATTGGTACCAAGATGAAAAAGAGCTGGCGCGTGCGGTATCGTTTGATGGAGGCCTCGTAGCTTCTTGGTTGTCAGGAATTGAGACAATAGAACATCGGTATCCAATTTTGAGTGCTTATCTAGATACACTGTATAACTATTTAGTGACAAAACACAGCAAGGATGCAATGTACAACGTTGAACTTCCTGGAATGGTATTTCTTCTTCAAGGTGTTTTGCCCAAATTAGATTCATGGTACTTTGCTTCAGAAACTGAACGGATTGAACTATGGCTCAAGGCAATGTTCTGCATTCATCATGCTCTCGATGCGAAATTGTCAACCCATGAACCGCGAAAAAAATTTCAATTGGTCGTGGCATACAGCCTGCTTTACCTTGAACCGCGACACGCTTTATTGAAGTTGGTGAGAACCGGTGAGAAAACATTGAGAAACAAGATGATGAATGAATCTGATTGGATAAGTGGAAAAGGATTCAAAATAATAGAGAGTGTTCGTCTAGCACTCTCATTAGTAAATAGACTCTTGATGTTCCGAAAAGGTCTGGGGATGAGCCATGATGAACGGTCACCTCTTGAAGTTGCTCTGTACACATCGCCATCTTTGCCTAATGCTCTCCTCATCGTACCCACGATAGTGAATTATTTGTACGTTGAATTCAGCCCATCTCTACAAGCAATGGCAGTCAGTTTATTGAAAAAATTCGCACAGGGTTTCTCGATGTCCCTATTGGTTTGCATGGGCATGGATGGTACATCAATCCGCGGAACTTTTGCCTCACGACTTATGTCTCCCACCTGCTCTGTCAAAGTTAAAGTTGCGATATTAGAACTGGTCGCAGTGTGTCTGGAGCGTCAACCTGGACTTACAGAGGCACTGTTCAACATTATGCATCAAGCTGAACAGAAACGCATTTTTCCAAGATCAGCTGACTCATTTTTAACTGAAGGTTGCAGTCAATTCTTAGATTTGTATTTGAAAAGAATATCTGATGAAAAACAAATTGTTTACGACAGGCTATACGATAACACGATGAATCTTCTACGCGCAATGTGGTACAACCGCAACACCATCCTAGTAAATTATTTCAGAAAACGTGATAATTTTTGGAGTCAACTTTTCGCACCTCTGTTTCGACCATTTGTTAAAGGTTCACGTGGATATTCTCATTTAATTGACATTGCTACATTGGAGCTGTTCGAATCATCGCCACCATCGATACCCGAAGACGATTTCACGAGGAATTTGGAAAGATTACTGCATAAAGAAAATCATTGGGAGCGTATAATTGAATACATTCTAGTCAATGTACCACAACCTGAAGCTCCTTCCGATGGTGAGCCCTCCGACACCGTCAATGAAGAAGAAACGGAAAATCCCATTGAAGCACCTCTGTATGAAGCAAATATCGAAGCGTGGTATCATTTCATCGTTATATTGACAGACACGAAAATTTCAAGTGAATTGATGACGAAATTGGAACCATCGAAAATTCAGTTCATGACACGATTGACATTGGAGTCACTATCAACACGTGTCAAAAAGACATTTACTGACGATAAAAGAAAGTTCAGCGATGCAAGAATTACAATGCTGTTGGCCTCATTGGCTCTGCGGTGTATATCCACTTGGAAAATGAAATGTGTAGACGAAGCACCTGCTTTCGTGTTGAAAATTGTTCAGCTCATGGCAGATATATTCCATTCTTATCAGAACTATGGCATTGCATTACGACGAATCCTAGTTTCGTTGTTGTTAGGCTGCATTCAATTAGTGAAGACCACCATAATAAATGACAGAGCAAGCCTTGAGTATCTTTTAACGAATGCATGCACATTATCTAGCATAGAACTACAAAAACTCCGCGATGCAATGGAAAAAACAAAAGATGTCCAGGCGATCACGGGTAATTCAAAACATATCTCTGAAGAAGAGCGTAGCATGAAACTCTCATCTAGTCAGCAGAAAATGTCAGAAGAGTGTACGCCGGCAACTTTAACCATATGTATGGTTACCCAATTATTGAGATGTAATGCAGATAATCAATCTTCGAAATTCGGTTGTCGATCAGCGTGTCTACATTTGCGTCAAATGGTTCCCGATCTCATGAACTGTTTGAGCGATACTTTACAACGATATCACTACATAAGTTTTAGTCGAGCAGCATTGGAACTTTTGGGAACAATTGTACGTTCACCATATTATAATCCTTCACCAAGACCGATCGATGATGAAGAAGCAATCGCAAAGCTGTTACTCGCGCTCATTCCACCGGCCGATATCGATCATAGTATGCTCAATTCTCTTTATAATGACCGAGTAAATCAAGGTGAATGGCGGTGTCGAGATTGGTGGATGGTATATGCTCTAGGTTTGGAATTTCTCACTGGAATGATAACTGCTGATATTGATATAAGTGATCAAACACCCTGTCCACCAAAACATGTTTCGCCGATTATTCTATTCTTAGGATCGCATGAATATCAATTGGCTGAGGTGGCTACGTTATTAAGACACACCGCAGATTTAGTGGCAATTGACCTTGTCCAATCATTGGTCGCATTGATATCAGCATTAACTATGCGCCCAATGATCTGGGAAATGATCCAACCTAGTGTACGCGAAGGTCTTATGAAATGTATGTACTTGATTTATGACAGTACTGTGAACTTGTTGTTACGTCCAAGAATTCTAAAATTCATTATTGACGGAGTTAGTGTGGAAAGTGCTGAAGAACTTCATTGGTGCGACGAGAAATTACCGAGTAGTGAATTGAAGTTGCTCGTTAATAAACTCATCGTGGTAAATTGGTGGTGTACACAGTGTTTTGTACGTTTTTCGCCACGGTTAAACGCTCTAGTGGATACAATCTACACACAAGATTTTTGGCATGTACCATTAGCTGAAATGAATTTCGGACCACCACAAATGTCGATGACTTCAGCACCAAGTTTAACGTATGGCACAATAATAAGCTCGACGCAACTATTCACCCAAGTTTTAAACTCACAAGTGTCTATGGTATCATCATTGACCGGGACAAGTACCCAGGGAACTCCTTCTAAAGACGGTATGGATTCGGCAAAACGCGAATGGGAACGTGCTACTCCTGAGCATCCACGCAAAATTCATCCCAAGGATTTAAGGCGTATCTTTCATGTTCCTAGACCCACACTGACGCATAATGATCTGTCCGGATCGGTATTGGGTCCGCAATTACTTGGTAATCCAAGACTTCTCCGCCGTCCATACGATCCACTTATTTGTGAGAACACAATTCTCTCAAGGGCAACATCATTAACGCATTATGGTGGTCGGCATGTAACGAAAAATGGAACACAAACGACACCATCAGGCACCCCCGGTCAATCTATACGTACTGATTCCAATCCATGGTTCGATTCAATGAATGAGAATAATTCTAGGCTTGCACTTGAAGCAAATCTCGTTCTTGTCCTGTGCCAAACGCTTGAAGGCGTAAAAAGTCCACGACTTGCATTACGAGATCGCCAATTGATTGCTCGTGAAACTGCGAATGAGATTGGTATGTTTTTCGATTTCCTAGAGCAACGCGCATCAGAATTGAACGAATGGGAGATCGAAGGTGCTTTATTTGGCTACGGAGATAATCAATTATCAATAAAAGTTGTCAAGCCATCGATGAAAGGACAACTTGCAATTCCGATGAGTGCAAGACTTCAGACTGAGAGCACAATCAATAAAGCACCTGTTGGCGTCATCGATCACGATTCCATTGAGGGAACATCGCGAGAATCTATCTCAGAACGACTGGAACCGCGTTTAGATGATGAAATCATAACAACTGGATCTTTCAAGCCGACCACTGCAGGCGTAAGATTCTTGTCTTTACTCGGAAAAATTTTCAAATCAATGTTGGAGTCTTTAGACTCAGCACAATATGGATGATCAACGATAATTCACAAGCTGTTCAGGAATTTTTTTCCTTTATACATGATCCTTTTTTTTTGACGTTTTCAATAAATGAATTGCTTGACATTTAGAGAATATGTTTGTGCTCATGTTTGGGAAATTCATTTAAAACAACTGGCTCGTTTTAACTTAACGTTCTAGACGTAATTCTCTATATTATCCTATTCTCTCTTCCATCTTTTTCTCTCTTTTACGATACAGTAGAAAAATATAATTCGAAGTGCTAAAGAATATTATGCCTCATGTTTTCACAATTTAACAGGCGTTATGCATTCTTGTTGGTGGTGGTTGTAGTATTAGTAATAAAGTCGTTATAGATTCTTTCAGGAATAGGATTGATAACAGTTATCGTAATAATGGTGGTGGATGTGATCGTGGATTGGATAGTGGCGATGATTTTTAATGATGAAAATGATTGTGAACACGATGATGATGAATAAAGGATGGTAGCGAGTGAGAGGTACATCCACAATGAGGAAATGTTCAACAATTTTAACGAGAGCGGAAATGACAAATGCTAAGGCGGTAGATGAGTTAGCACATTATCGGACATTGGAGAGTAATCGTGGGTAGTTGATTCGAGGTTTTGTGGGACAATTGGAGTGGAATTTATTTGAGCCATGGTAGATGCAACAGATAACGACGTTGATGATGGGGCAAGTGGCACTGAGGTTGAAGAAGATGATGAAGACGGAGGGAGGATCGGAGGTGGTGGTGGTGGAGCGAGAGGTGGTAAAAGCGACGATGGTGGTGACGTTCCAGTAGTAGACGTGGGGTCTGTATTACTAAGATCACCCAACGGGTCCTCGCTCGTTGCACCATCCCAAGATTCGGTAGATTTGCCACTTTCACTATGATTATTCGTCATATTGGTCGCGGTCCGTTGTCGTTTTGCATCACCATGTATCAGACAATTAACATTTGGCGAACTACTACGATCGCGCACACCCTCTTGCTCCTCCAGGAATCGGTCCATATAGTCTCTGCTTGCGAATCGGAAGAAAAAAACTCAGTCAATAGGCGGTATTCTATATTGGTGGTGTGACTAAAGTCTTTTTTCTTGTGAAAACATCCCGTTCGGTATAAATACTCACGTGATACCCGGATGAAGGGCATATTTTTTTTTCTCTAATCGTGCTTTGTAGGTAAATATGTCGTGCCTCTCAGTCTTCTTCCACAGGTAATAAAATTGTACCAGTTCACCAACGGATCGTGTCCTTACCTGGATGAGATTTTTCATTTAGCTCACTACATATCATTGGGTGTAGAGAACCGCAAGCGAGATATTTTTTATTACTGACCTTGTTCTTTTGAATTAGATGGAAATCCTTGCCATAAGTTCTCAGTCCCGACTCGAAATTGTGGCATTCTTCTTCTGACCACAAACTTATCGCATCCGTTGGTGGTAGAACATTCATTCTCCGTCGCCTGAGTGCTTCCTCCAAATTATAACCACATTGTAGTAACAGGTACAGTGCTTGCTCATCATCACGAACGTGATTGCCAGCAGGCAGGGAATTACTTTTATTTGTATGTAACTGAGCACGTTCAAGAAACTCTTCGGTCTCGCCTTCAGGTATGAAACTTGGATTCCAAAGAATTTTATCTTCATTTTCGTAAGGTAGAGCGTCGTCATACCGACATAGACCTTCAGGTATCGTAGCTTGATAATCACTTCCAACCATGATTGTTTTTTTCCATTCTTCCTCGTCAGGACTATAATCGCAATCATCATCTTCTTCCTCACTCTGGGGACGTGAAACACTTCTAAGCAGTCGAGACGAACCACCACCTACATTACCACTGCCAACATTACTCGCACCAGCCTCACCGGTAACGCCCGCGTCTTCATCGTCATCTTCATCATCATCATCATCATCCTCATCTTCGTCCTCATCACCCGGTCGACTATCAACATTAACTACTTCACCATCAGCACCACCCCTATTGTTATTACCGCCATCTCCACCAGTTGAATTTCCACTATTGCCTCCAAGTAAACCGCCCGTCCTTTCACGAGCTCCACTGTAAGACATATCGAAGACATCATCATCTCTGCGTCTTTCACCACTCGCTCGTGACTGATGTGTATTGGACGATTTAACGCCCGTAGCACTCAAATTTTCCGCCGCTTTTTTTCGCACCATTTCAGCATAAAATTGCCGTAAACTTGGTTGCGATTTACTTCCAACTTTTCGACGTCCCGTACCATCTTCATCATCATCTTCATCGTCATCATCGTCATCTCCATCATCTTCATCATCATCATCCTCTTCTTCATCCTCGAAATCGTCAGGATCATTATCACCAATTCTCTCAATTGAATTCACGTCTGCATCAGGTTCTCCACCGTCACGAATCAGTACCAGCTGATCAGAACTGTTGGAATTCTCTGTTGACGTATGACTATACCCATATTTTGCCAATAATTCTTTTAGTGGCATATCACCTTCCTAGAATAAGATGATCGTTAGGACACGTATTCGAGTTAGAAGTATGGAGAATATTAATTGTGTCAATTTACGACTTACTTTTTGCAAATTCGAGAGTTCATTGTGTGAATCTTCACTTCCTTCCATTGCTTCTTCTTCATCCAGAGTTCTTTCGTCGTCAAAATCGTTCACAATCAAATCTGATGTCGGGCCCATGTTGTAAGTACGTTCTGACCTGCAATATAAAATGAGGAAAAAGTCAAACTACTGTGATCTTCATTAGAATGTCTTTGTCGTACGGAAAATATATAGTTATTGTCTTTGAATAGAAATGCCAACATGTACCTCCTCGAGCATCCATTGCCTGTCATCCTTCGTGTTAATGTTCTGCCAACATTGCCAGCACCGGCACCGCTCGAGGCACTTGTTCTCGGTGTTCGGGAATCTTGTAGCATCTCGTCGTTGACAACAAATCACAGCGTCAGTGAAGAGCAGCTGTTTGTCAACCACAAACATAGCAAAGTTTCAAGTCGAATTCACAACACTGCACTGTCGTATATTCAACGATTCGGTTGGGTAAATAACTTTTTTATTTAAATACCAAAATGTTTGAATATTCAAAATATTCGTGTATAGTCAATTAAATACTATTTTCATGTATTTAATGGTCCTTTTTTTTTGCTTACTGTGTATCATTATTGCGCAAAGAACGCTAGACGCATCGATTCATCGCGCTTCGTTCAGTTCCGATGAAAACCATCGATAAATGACGTGACCGAAGACAATATATCTCTATTTTGATTCGTAATTTCAGCATAGAGTGCTCTACAATCGTGGAATTGCAAAATTTCACAAAATGGCGCAACGAATAAATTTGCACTTAACAAACTCGATGTCACAGATATGATTGGTGATCGCAAAATGCGGATTCTTTCGTTAGTCATCCATGAGAATGGGAAGAATATCACGAGGATGATACACTGTTCTCGCTGTGGTTAATAGATAACACTACCGACTATTTCTCTACTAAACCACCGAACTTTTGGCAAGATCGAGTCGATTCTATAAAATTGAGGAACGACCGCAAACGAATGTCTGTAACAAGAACAGCACATATTTGTGTGAGTCCAGACGACCATTTACATTGAGCAAATGTATGTACAATCAATTCAGGTCGTTATTTTCATGGCCCATATCCTCATCTTGAATATATCCGATAATAACTCTCACGAAATGTCCTCTAGAATATGTTTTTTCAAGGTCTACCTACAAAGAAGAGTGAATAGAATGAGACAGAACAATAAATTACAGGTGGAAGCGTCTCACATGTCGCATACTTCTGCTCATAATTGACCGCGAAGTGTGGCGCTAAATGCTTCATCTGTTGTGATTTTTTCCTCGAAACAGAACCGACATCTATGTGAGTTAGTGCCAATAGCCGGCCACCAGATTCTCTACTTTGCTTTTCATAAGGTTTCATTACATGTGTTCTTGCATGCACTTTTTATTGCGCGCGTCCCTCTCAAGTTCAGTTTATTGGTTTGTAATTGTTTTATTAAACTTGATATAGTGTTGAAGTTTTAAGTCCATCAAAAAATCACATGCGACGCGTTCAATCTTGACATCATTGTAAGAGTGCGAGGGTGAGATCATTGTTCGCGTGTGTTTTTTCGAGCTGGCACATGTTCCAACCTATAGAGGGCAATAGTTTGAAAAAAATCGTGTATGTTTGACCGGGGGGAATGTACGTACACATGAGAGAAGAGAAGCGAAAAAATTTTATTCATACTTCCTTTTTCGATTTGTCGATTGTGAAATCTTGAGAAAAAAGTACAGGTATAACAATTGAGGTTAATGTCCAAGATAAGGTTGTATCATCATCTTATCGCATGTTTATATATATCTTTTCTAAATCTGAATCATTGGTTATATTCGCTCTCTTTTCATTCTCATGTAACTCTCATGTACAGATGTTATGTTTGTTGAAATTTGCACCTATATACATGTATAAGTGTATGTATGTATATACTCGTATATACATTCACTGGAATGATCATATTTTTGACAATAGAACTATACATATCATAATCGTTTTGAGTAAAAATTCCTTGAACCCGGAATATTAGTACCAGCTGTTCCTGTTTTGTAGGTTAAGTCAACTTTTCTTCAGCTGCTCGATATATGTACCGAATTATCGCGTTGGTTTCGAATAGCTAGATGAATTTCTCCTGCGGATTCAATTTACGTTTCATAATCATACCACCTACTGGTTCCAGATCATGAGAGTGGTATTTGGTATTGAGAATAGTCAGTAGCATCGTTTCTTTCGGAACCTCTACGTAATCAGAAATATTATCATGTGTTATGAATTCATACGTCACTAATCTACAGACCGGTGTATAATTCAGAATTATTCGAATCGGGCGGGAAGAGGTCATAATATTTTGTTTTCATAGTCATATGCATTTCTTGTTTGTTAATACTTATTAAGATATTCATGGATGCTGACTTGTTTTTGGTGTCGCAATGATATCCATAATTGCAGTAAACCATAAGATGTTAAGATGATTGTGGTATTTATTTATAGATTGACCATCATCAAAAGATTGTAAGTGCCTATTACTACTGTGGAAAGTTGTAGGTCATGCCGACCACTTCTAGAGTGATGTAATGAATAGTTGTGAGAACTCTAACGCCAGCACAAAGCTACAGGGATCTGCAAGCTCTGAGCTTTGGGGAGAGTCAACGGATAATGGTCCAGCCGAGGTTCCGGAGAGACCTGAGAAAACTGTAAAATCTGATCGTGCGGAGTGTGATACCGTGTCAACCAATACTAACGACTTTGGCGTACCGAAAAATACTTTGGTAATCTCTGCGAGGAATTCGAATCATTCTTTAGGAAACGACAGTACTCCTTGCAATACACAGAAAACTAGTAGCGGCAGCACCCGCAATGAATTTCGAATGGCTCGTGGAAATAATAATGGTGAACGCGGCCGTGGAAACACACGTAGTAGGGCGTTCAAGAAGAATCAGAATGATCGTGAGTCCAATTCCGAGGGGAGCTATCACCCGACGACTAGACAAAAATTTCAAGAATCGCTGAAGAACCAGGATAATTCGCAGAACAAATATTATGATGATAAAAAATTAACAGGTAGTATCGAGTATTTGTATAAATGAAGTGATTGGAGAAATATCTTGTCATTTTGTATTGTGCATATTTATAGATGAATCCAGAGTACCCAAAATTCTGAGACGTTTAGTACGAGAAGATGATGACGATCAATTTTTGACACTTTCAAAACAAGTATTGGAAAATTTCATGGCACCAGAAAATCAAAGATCCCTCAGACGTAATTTGGAACCAATTTGTGAATATCTGTTGGATTCTTTATACACTGGATTGGATACCGAACCACAACAGCAAATTTCCCGATGCTTTGCATGTCTTGGCTACATCGCTAATCAGGATTTTAAAAGGTTTAACAATATATAACACTGATTCATCACACCACAACTTGTGGAAACGGTCGACAATATCGAATCAAATAACTTATTCATCCTTAGATACTTGGAATGGATTTTTGCGAAATATACGATTGAACGCAATGACGATGTGAAATATATGTTGATGTCATCACTCGGTGAAACCCTCAAAATGGATGTGGAAACACAGAAATTTAAAGAATTCTCCATGGTAAACTGTCGCATTTATTCTAAAATTTTTCGTTTCTTGATGTCTGATATTCTGAAATTGCATGATTTTTTTTTCAACTAAGTGTGAGTAACCAACAGGAGAAATCGTATTTGTAGTAGTATTTGTATTTCAGACCATAATGTCACGACTTCAATCAACATTAGAGAATGTTGATCGGCCGGATTTGCTAATGGCAACTGTTGATGCCATCCTCGTCGTTATCGATTCATATCCAGAAACATTCTCAAACTACTTCCGAGATATCGTCGATATCTTAGTTGGCTGGCACATCGATTTTACCCAAGCCAAGTCAGTGATTGCATACGCAAGTCGAAGTTTGCAAAAGCTTCATAATTTCTGGATCGCTGATCTACAGTTCACGTTAACGTTATTGAGTCAATTTCTCGAAGATATGGAGAGTTATGATCAGGATTTGACGCAACCGAGTTCGGGAAGAAGTTCACCAGGTGATGAACCTGTGCCTGGACCACGAGAGTGCATCCTTCGAATAACTTCCCTGATCTCTGTATTCAATACCGTCGTTAAAAGTGTTGCGGAACACCTCAATCCTAATTTGAATCCAATCGTCCAATGGGATTTTTTAACCGATTGCTTGACAAAAATGTTAGGAACTGTTATAAAAGCTATTGAGATTAATGAAACAACTGAACAATGTAAAGAAATGCAAAAGCGACATCGTGATAATGAAATTGAACACATGGCCGATTATATAAAAAGTCTGAAATTGTCACAAAAAAACATTGACACAATTATGCGACACATAAATCAAGAAGGTGGATGCAACCAACGAAATCTCATGAAACAAATAAAATCTATGAATGCTCGGAAAAAAAGGGAGGACAAGAAAAATGCAGCAGCCGATAGTACTGTTGCCATTGATAAAAGTAAAGAAGAAGCTCTAATAAACTTTTTTAAGTCAATGGAACTGAAAAAAGTGCGCAACAAAAATCACGACGTTTCAGGAGTTAAGGAAGAACTAATTCTTGTGGCAAACGAATGTGCTTATCATCTCCTTACGCGACTTCAAACTCACGTTACGAAAAATCACGAGCTTCTCTATAAGTTCATTGATCTCCAATTGAGTAAAGCCGATATATTTCTCGACGATACCATCATTTCAACACTCAATATAGTTTCAAAAGTAATTAGAGAAGTCTCAGCAAATTTGCCATTCGAAATTGTGCACAAACTTCTGGGTGACGAATCAATCCTCTTGAAATTGAGATTCAGAAATTCTATTCCCATACAAAATTCTGCACTTGTGGTCTATCATAGCCTTCTGGGACTGAAGAATATACCGTTACTACAAGAGGCATATCGATATGTACTCAGTGATTTGGGAATCGCTTACAAATTAATAATTAAAGATCTTGATGAACTTGTCACCAGCAATCCACTAGGTAAATTGAGTTATAAACTTAGAGATGCAGAATTGGTTGTTTTCTTCCTATTACGAGCACTATCAGACTTGGCGAATGCCAGTAACTCCATTATCGGCATGTGGGCCCTTAAGCCGAGTATTCTTGAATTATTAGCAGTTCAAATGCGCCCATACGATCCGGATTTATCTCGCAATAATCCTCTCCTCCAATACAGCATCCTATATTTGCTCTACGCTCATTGCTCTCGATACAATCATTTTGTGCCGAGTTCCAGTCTCATAACGGGGACAAATCTCTGTCGTCCAATTGATATGTTCCCAGGCGCCCGAGAAGTACCAACAGCATCACCCACTAGTAGTCATCTGTCAACAATTTTGATTCTAATTGGAAAATGCTTCGGAATGGATACGTCAGAGCGATTGTTACTTTTATTATCAAAGTGGATTCAGGAGATTTTCACACACGCCGAGATATATATTGGCATTCTCAAAGAGACAGAAGAATGTAAAATGATTATATCGACCTTATTGGCACGTGGAGCAACGACAAATCACAACGTTGCATCCGCAATTTGTAATAACCTTACACTTCTCATCAGTGATAAGAAAGTCATATGGTCTGAGTTGATATACACAGGGATCATTGATCTTGCAATTTTACATCTGACTTCTGCGAATGAAGATGTCCGAAATCAGTACGGGAATCTCTTGATACAAGTTCCAATCAATATTGTGATACCACGGATGCATCAGCAATATCTCCAATCGGAAACAAAAAAACTACGTGCAATCGAAAACTACTCAACGAAATCTTTGATCATTGCGCAAAGACTACACATGCAAGGTTATCAGGGTGATGGTACTGGATCATCAAGTAATAGTAATATCCACACAGGATATGGTGAAATGCAGGCGCAACACTTTAAAAGCTATATGGCATTTTTGTTGCAAGGTTTTGGCTTTGATATATCCTCGTTGTCAGAGATATTCACTCTCTGTTGGCCAACAGTATCAGAGAATGAAATGATGGTGAAAATGTATGAATTGGGATTGACAAATCGGTCTTTCCTATTCTACTGGAGTGGAATTGAAGCTGCGCAACATTGTGTAATGAATAAATTACGTACACCATTGGGTAAACCCCAAGAGACCTTTACAACCATCGAAGGTGCATTGAAAACTCTGGCTCGCGATATATCATGCAAACCTCAGATGTTGAGACGCGATGAACGTAGGTTGGATTATTCTCTTCAAGAACATACACGTGTACGATTATTTGTTGAATTCCTAGAACATTTAGAACGTGTGATACATAATGCCGCAGAAGGATGTGCAGTCGCTTTAGCGCCGTTACCGAAGCCAGTGAGGACGTTTTTCCGCACGAACAAATCAACTTGTCGAGAATGGCTGAATCGCATTCGACTTGCTTTATGTGTGGTCTCTCTCCATGCGGGATTAGCAACGAATGCTCTGAGGAATGGTCAGCGTCTTTTAGAAGACTTGAGCGATGCAGATATGCGGCAGGGTGCTGAATTTGAGAGAGCTGTCCTTTGTACTGCACAGGCATTGGTGATGTTAGGTGAAGCGGAGGCATTACAAGGTCTTTATATATATACAAAAGAACGCGATAGAAAATTCCCATGGTTGAAAGCTGCTATGGAGGAAGCAGCTGGACGTTATGAAAGTGCAGCTGACAGTTACCGGGTTATTATTGATGACCATCCTTGCACCAAAACCCAAGAAATTGAATTGGAGACCAAACCAGAAATATCAAAACTTGATGGTGAAACTCAAGTTGCTGCTTTCGTAATGCAACGGCTAGCTAAATGTTATTCAGCTGTTGGTGATTGGGAACAATTGAAAGATTGGAAATTTTATGAACTTGAGATAATCGACAGAGAAAATAATTCAGCTCTAAAGAGACAAATGCAAGATGTGTGTGGTATACAACAAGCTAGATGTTTGCAAGACTTTGAAGCTGGTCTAAAATTGTCAACTGATGATCTATTTAATTGGTCGACGCTGGAAGAAAAAGCTACAACACATCGGAGTTGTTCTAGGACTATCAACGAATGTTCAAATACATTGACTAATATTGCAGTGCAAATCTATGCTGGCGCACACAATAATGATTATCATCGACAACAAACCGAATTGTGTAGAAGAGTCGCTGTGAAAACAGTAGAAGAAGGTTTGAGAAACATGCCTTCTGAATATCTCAGTGAATGTATGTTGATTCAATATTGTACGTATGGCCTTAACAAGTTACTTTCCGATGAGAAGGTTGAAATATTCGAACTTTTAAGATCAGAACAGATGAAGAATTTGGGACCGAATAGCCTGGGTCAAATTTTGTGGTGGTCAGAATATTTTAGCAGAATGGCAACAAGCAAATCATGGGACAATGAATTGTTGATGGCCGATCAAGTGGCCAGTTTACGTTTGGATGTGGCTAGAAGTGCACGTAAAGATGGGAACTTCAAATTAGCCAAACGACAGATAACAAAATACTTCGTCAAAAATCACCTCGTGGGAGACAATGTTTCATTGCCCCGTATGGACGAATTCAAATTCTCTGAGATAACTGCAAATATTCTTAATGAACCCATAGCCATAAATTGGACAAATAACAACATGAGGGCATTCAGAGAAATGTCAAAATTACTTTACAATATGGAATCGGTCGAGGACGCCGTAAAAGTTTGCAGTATTACCGCACTTGGCATATCAAAAGCTATTGTGAATGGCAATGAAAATTCGAGCGAATTACGCGAGACTGGGACAAAGTTGATGCTTACATTAAGCAAATGGATTCAACAACAAGACATCAATATAATTGATAATGCCCAGTTAGGTGAACTGTTACGATTCGAGGCAATTCATAATGATGGTCTAATGTATAAAATTTTTGGGCAAACTACTGAATTGATACCACATTCCGATATGATAATTGGGAAACTTATGCAATTGGGAGTTAACCAGTGTCCCGAACTTCCAGCAGCTTGGTCCAATTTTGCTGGTTGGTGTTATAAATGGGGTCGAAAAATTGTTGATAATTCACAGACGGGTCAACTGACCGAGGCGGATGTTAGCAAAATACGCACCCTACTGCCAATTGATATTCCGGACTCGGATTTGAATGCAATCCTGTCAATCCTCAGTCAAAACAAAAGTATCCCCGAAGACGAAGGTGACATTGAAACAATTGATGTGAAAACTTCAGACATGATTGAGAATCAATTACGGCAAGTACCAATACTGATGCATTCAAGTAGTGAACATTTAGCAATGCTCGTTGACATTTGGCGTCAAGCACAGAGACGAATATACTCTTACTATGAACTCGCTGCTAATGCATACTTCAAATTCCTCGAATTAACGAACAGTGAATCCAATGATTGTGCTACAATTACGGCTACTCTACGACTTTTGCGATTGATAGTAAAACACGCATTAGAATTGCAGAATGTTCTCGAAACTGGATTGTCAACTACACCAACTCGACCATGGAAAGAAATAATTCCTCAACTGTTTTCACGGTTGAGCCATCCCGAGTCTTATGTCCGCACGCGAGTGTCAGAATTGTTATGTAGAGTTGCAGAAAATAGTCCGCATTTGATTACTTTCCCAACTGTAGTGGGTGCTGTTTCCGACCACCGTAAAGATTTCGATGATCTCCCAACCCGATATGAGAGAAATGTGAACTCGCCGAATGACTTCGATTTCGATGACGAAGATGTTGATCCATCGATCCCGACAGCTTCTTCAAGTGGTGAGCCTGACTCACATGATGATGAGAATAAATGCTTCATGGACGCTTGTTTCGCGCAGTTGGCCGATTGTCTTTCTAACGGTGTTCAAGATTCAGTGAATCATGTGAAAATTCTCGTGCGCGAACTACGAAGAATAACATTGCTATGGGATGAACTTTGGCTTGCGACATTCTGTCAACATCATGCAGAAATTTCGAAAAAGTTTGAGCAATTGGAAATGGAAATCCAAAAAGTACAAGATAATATGCGACTTACTAACGAAAACAAAGAAAAACTCATAGCTGAAAAATATCGTATCATTTTAAAACCAATAGTATTCATTATGGAGAATTTATTGGCTATAACATCGGTACCGCCCGAAACGCCCCATGAAAAACTTTTCCAAGAAAAATTTGGACCATGTATTGAAGAAGTACTGCGACGAATGAAGAATCCGAAGAATCCAGCGAAACCCCAACTTGCTTCGACTCTTCTAAAGCAACTTGAAACAAAATTAGCACAAAGAATTAATAAACGCGGTGCATATTCACTTTCAATGAAAGATATTAGTCCAGTATTAGCAAATATGAAGGACACATGTATCGCAATGCCCGGAGTCTTTGCGATTGGCAAAGATAAAATCGTAACGATACGATCAGTGGACAACAATGTCCAAATTCTGCCAACAAAAACAAAGCCCAAGAAATTAATTTTCCATGGATCAGATGGCCATGTGTATACATATCTTTTCAAAGGACTAGAGGATTTACATTTAGACGAAAGAATAATGCAATTCCTCAGTATTTGCAACACTATGATGTCAAAAAATAATGATAACAAGCGGGTGTATCGGGCTCGACACTATTCTGTTATACCCCTAGGTCCGAGGTCAGGTTTGATCCAATGGGTAGATGGTGTAACGCCTCTCTTCGCACTCTACAAGCGATGGCAACAACGCGAAAGTACCATGACAGGTACACGCGGTGCTGGTAATACAGCGGCAGTCATGCGACCATCCGAACTTTTTTACAATAAACTAGCACCGCTGCTCAAAGAGCGTGGGATTGCTCTGGAGAATAGAAAAGAATGGCCGTTACCAATTCTCAAACAAGTTCTATCAGAACTGATGGCAGAAACGCCGAAAGAGTTGTTAGCTAAAGAGATATGGTGCAATAGCATCAATGCAGGAAACTGGTGGGAAGCAACAAAAAGTTATTCATATTCTGTAGCTGTCATGTCAATTATAGGTTACATCATTGGTTTAGGCGATCGGCACTTGGATAATGTCTTGGTAGATTTAACAACTGGAGAAGTTGTCCACATCGATTACAACGTTTGTTTTGAGAAGGGTAAAACCCTTCGGGTACCGGAGAAAGTTCCGTTCAGAATGACACCAAATATCAAAACAGCACTCGGTGTTACAGGTGTTGAAGGCATATTCAGATTGGCATGTGAGCATACGCTGCGTGTTATGCGTCGTGGTAGAGAAACACTCCTTACATTGTTGGAAGCATTCGTTTACGATCCATTGGTAGATTGGCGAGCTGGAGCCGAAAATAGTATTGCAAGTTATGGCGCTTGTCAGGCAAGAGCCAGATGCACTGGTATTGGTAGAAAGCAGTTAGAGAGAGAACTCACTAAGGCAATGTTTGCGGTGAGAATTGTAGAGATGCGTGCTGATTGGACAACGAATCGAGATATGATGATAAGAACATTGTCGACATTGTTTACAAAGCTAGGTGAATGGTTGGAGACACATGAAAGTGCAAGGCAGTGTCAAGATCTTTTGCAAGATCGTCATCAACAATTGGGATTAGTGAAGGAGGCGCAAGCTATTGGGAGGAATCATTCATTATATTCGGTGATTAAGCGATATAATACTTTCAAGAGAACACGAGACGCCCATGAGAAAGCGAAAGCAGGATTGACGGAGAAAATTGAAGAGTGTGACAAGCAAATAAACATGCACAATATTGCATTAACTGCTGTGCGAGGACCACAATTATTGCGATGGTTGGCAGAATTTGGAAAATCACCAACAGCACGAGAAGATCATATGGTGTTTGAGTTGGTGAAAGAATTTCTGCAGAATGCTGGTCAGAATCAAATGATTTTGCAATGTGAACAATCAGAAAATGATCTTGCACAGCTCGCAACGCAGGAAGCACTTCTGATTCGGTCTAGTCTTGACTTATTAAGTCAATATTCAGCAATTTGCAGTCTGTATCCACTCAGTACAATGGCTCAACATCGCTCTGTAATCTACCACACGTGGGCTAATAAATTACTGACACTAGGAACAGTTGAGGTATGTCATGATATTATCTCACAGTTTGAAGCAACATTCGAACCAATGTCCGTCAATGATCCGAGAGTGCAACAAGCCGTGGCATTCTCCTATAAAATCCAAACGATTATGAACAATGTAAATGAGAAATATAAGAAATATTATGAACGAATGGTGACAGGTGAGGGCTTACCCGAAGCCCAAGCAAGAATCGACAAAACATATAATGATACAGTCGGTCAGGTGAGGACTTTTGTAAGACGAGAGAAAGCAGCTGAAAGAGCTTTTGAGTCAGTCAATATAACAGCATTATGTGCGTTGAACAAGAGATACCTGATGATGGAAGGTGCTGCTAAATGTGCTGGTGAATGTTTAGTGGACTTGACGTCACGCGATGGAGATTGGTTTCTTGATGAAATGCGCCTGATGACATCGCTAATCGTTGAATTTACTAGTTCCATGCCGATTGATTCACGAACCGCGCCGAATGAATCACAGGATTGCGGCTTAATTTCACGTGCACTCGATTGTCTTAAAAGCGCCGATACTATTTATAAAGGATTGCAAGAACTTAATTACAATTTTCATATGATTATATTGCCGGAAGCATTAAAGACAATTGTCACCGAAGAACCGAGTGTTATGTTGATGGTTAATGAAGTAGACGAAATAGTATTGTCGACAGGAATACCGTTGAATGATATTCTCACACAGTTAGAAATGCACTTAAGATTCACGCTGATGGATATGGAAAGTCCACACGCGATTTTGCAAACGGTCGTGGCAAATGTACGATTAAGATTTGAAGCTTTACTGTCGAGGCCGGTAGAAGCGCGGGATATTAATCAGGATTCTGAATCATTGACGCCCGGACAAATGTTATTGATGGGTTTCAATGGTCTTTTTGAAAAATTACAAGTCGAGGGTAATGCGCTTATTTCTACATTAAGCACAATAGAAATCCCCACATGTTGGAAAAAAATCGATCAAATAAGAGACGCTAAGGAAATTGCAGTACCTATTTTCCACGAAGCTGCTCGTCGTGTTTTTGATGACATCTTCCTGATAAAAAGACTTCAAACAATACGAGAATTCTTTGCAATGTGTCGCGATATTGCCAAGGCTTTCAAAGCTGTTAATGGAACAGCAACGATTTACGACGATGATGAATTGAATAAACCAGTGAAGAGTTTCACAGCCGATTATGTTACGCGTCAACTTCTTGGTGTAACTTCACAAACGCTCGCTATAACTATTTGTTTATTGATGCAACACGTTGGATTAAATGTTACGGGAGAAATTGAACAGAGAGACATTGGCGCCGAGAGTAAAGTTTCAATAGAAGAATTGTGCAGAAAAATGGTGGATACATGTTTGAAGACTGGCGTTTTTTCTGGTTCCATATTGAACCAAGCAAGTGCTATGATCAATACGATGGAGAGTGCTTGGAGGAGGAAAGTGAGCGCCAGAATGACACAACAGAGTGTAGAGGTATCAAGAGCCACACTCCAAAGACTTCAATTGCAATTTACTGCACATCATTGGTTACATGAGGATAGTTTATTGCTCGCACGAACAAATTTGAACACGATGAATCCATTAATACGACCCACATTCATGCTTGAATTACGTAAAACAGCAACAGCACTCAGCAATTTACAATCTCGTGTTTCGGAAGCGAAAGATCAACAGCAAAACTTGGTGTCCAGTGTAGATCAGCGTTTGAAATGGGCCGCTGGAGCTAATCCAGCATTGGGTGAAGTAATGGCGGCATTTGATAATGCTGTACTTGCATCCAAAGAAAAACTCAGCCAACAACGGAACCTTGCTCTCATTGTTGCCAGCACATGTAATTCCATCCTTCATTACGAAGCTTTGAGAACAAAAACATCTGAAAGTGTAACGCACGATGCTAATTTTATGAAGCTGATGAAACAATGGGAGGAGAGTTGTATCTTACGTACTAATTTATCCGTAAATGTGTCCGTTATTGAGGAGAGCCTCGTTGAACTTCTACAATCAGAGAATAATATCGATGCGAATTGGTTGAGACGTGCCGAGGAAATTATATCAAATGTTATTATTGAAAATCAAAAATCACTCGAGACAATGCAAGAAATTCACAATTTGGATCAACAACAAGTCGCTTATTGTATATGTGATTTACAAAATATTTTGGCCGATCATCACCGATTAATGACGGATGTTCGTGATTTACTAAAAACAATGTTGAAACAAGAAAATATTCCGGGACTACCAAAATTCTTAACTGAATATCGAGGATTCATGGAAAGTATCTCGACTGTAGTAAAAGATTTAGAATCCAAGAATCTTGTGCCACTTCGGGTAATAGAAATAAGAGAAGTTTTGAACACTCTTGCAGGAAGAGTTGCATCTATATATGATGAATTATTAGAATTTGCGAATGAGCCTGCTACACGAACTAAATCAACTGAAGAGATACAAATGGCCAAGAAACGAACTACCAAGTTATCGAGACAAGATACGAGCGTGTGTCTCAGCCCACGGAAGGGAATTCCATTGGTCCGGGATCCAACCACTGGCAAAGGTATGGCGGTCATTCTTTATCCTGAGAATTCTCAATTAATGTATATAACCATGAATCTGACTAGCAATTGTTTTTATGTTTATCCGTTCAATAGCCGTGCAAGAAAGAAACGTGTACGCCTTAAATGTTTGGCGTCGCGTGCGCATGAAACTGGAGGGCCGTGATCCAAATCCATCGCGCAAATATACGACGGCCGAGCAGGTGGAGTATGTGATCCGTGAGGCACAAAGCTCTGAGAATTTGGCCCTGCTGTACGAGGGTTGGACACCGTGGGTGTGAACGCGCGGATGTCGGCGCAACCGCGTCGTTGGGTTCGACTCTCATTTAATAATGGTATACTAATACAAAATGTTGGTATGACCAAAATCAACATCGCCCTACCAATGTCGTAGTGGCAAAACACACCGATTGGCTGAGCATGTGGACATGTTGCATCTTTGCACATTACACATTTGGAGATAAAAGCCAAATAATACATGAATACGGTTTGCGAACACAGCCGTTCGTCCTCCACTGCGCTTCATCAAATGGTTCAAATCATTGAGAAAGCTCTATGGAATTGTTTGAAAGTCACACACGAGTTTCTTGGCTCGAACATTGAAAAGTAAATGCGTTCTTTATCTGAGAATATGCACAATATTCTGTTTCCATGTAAAGTTGACGACAAAAAAAATTCATACTGAATCTATTGCGCAAACTTATTTCGTGCGCTTCTTTCTTGAATGAATCGTAAAACTCTGTGTCCCTGTCTCTCCATCCGCTCAATTCTCATGTTATGTATCTATGGATGAAGCAAAGACTCTTTGGAAATTCTTATCCAAATAGATATCACACCATTTATCTAATATTCAATTTCTCTTTCATTTGCACATACTACAACGTATGAATGATTGAACATACATCTGACCTGCCCTTGATTGGAACACAATGCTGAGCGGTAAAAAAATGACTGAAAAATAGGTTGATTGAATTTCAGCATAATGAACGCATTCATAAAGTATGTCTACGTCCGAGTGTATGAGTGTATGAGTGCGTGTATGAATGTACGTGTGTGGCAGAAACCAAACTTTAATTTTCTTTTCCCCCTCCTAATCACTTAGGTATTTGGACCTATTCTAATAATAATGAACCGATTCTATGTTTCGTATGCAACATAAACATTTTGTGATTTACGTAAGATCTTACGCGGCGCCAGAAAATTATCAACTCCAATGAGTAACCACTTTTCTTGCGAGTGGAAATATGGATTATTGTAAACTAAGTGAATCTAATATTATTGTTGTTTTCAATTAGAATTGATGCGGTGTCAGAGCCACGTAATGGAAAGTGAAAAATAGAGAAAACCGAGAGCACAAACATTTTTACTACAAAAAATTTTTCGCAACATTCTTTGCAGTTTGATGGCAAAAACCACAATATCAATTTCACTTATTTAATCAATTAATTCTCACTGTATATTCAGAAATTATTAGCCTCTTGATATCAATAATTTATTATGAATTCAAATTTTTTTGCGCACTGCCATCATATCACAAATTTTTATGTAATTTTTCAGAGAAAAACAGAGTGCTTGGCCTCAAATAATTCATTCTATCGATGTAGTAAATTCCCATTTGATGGGCGCCGCCAAAGCAATTTACGAATAAAATAATATGAAATTTACATGACTTGATTATCATTTATCATCTTATAATACATTTCTGGCCATTACAGTTAAAAACGATCTCATATATTATATGAAATAATTGAATCACACATAGCTCATGCGTGTGAATAAAAGACATGATGAAAAAACGATAGGTAATTATCTCTAACAATTTCTACACATAATATATATATTTACAACTCCGTCCATTAGAAACAAAACTTGCAACATGAATTGATTATTCTTTCCGAATTTCTTTGCAGATCAATTTGACCTACAGACTCTCTAAATACACAAAGATTCGAATCTCACTGTCTTCATCATGAGGCAATAATAATAGTCAAGCCACAATTTGAAATTTTGCAACTTCCCTCATGTAGAGAAAACAGGTAGATAACAAACACGTTTTTTGTTCACACGCCAACCAAATATTCACAATATTGCACTTCAAATATCCCGTTTTAAAAGTTGATCGATTTGACTTTTATACATATCCTTGACATCCTCAAGATCCAAACGTAGTTCCTCCGTTTCCTCGACCTTTTCGCCATACATTTGTAATAATGCGTCATACCTTGTTTGAATCTCATTCAAGTTGGTATTTAATGCCTCAACCTCGATCAATTTAGCGCTAAGCTCTTCAACCTTCATCGTCAAATTTGATAATTCCATATTCAATGCATCGCGTTCTGTATTGCGACGCGACATCTCCCATTGCAGTGTTTGAATTTCACCTGGAGGATTTGACAGATTTGAATACAACAGGTTTGATAGAAGTTATAGAATTATATTGCATAAATTATGTGTGACCAACAATCACGAACCTTCACGCGCTTTCAGTTGAGCTTGCAGGGTTTCAATTGTCGATGTTGTATTCGCACTTGTTCGTAGACCGTCATATACATTTGGGAACCGTCCGGAACTTGTATCAAATACAGAATCATTGAACTGCAATATGAACACATTGACTTATTTCGATGCAATGAAAGATACAAAAAATATATAGCCAAAACAACGCTTACCGCCAACCAAACACTATTAGTGCTGCTGATAGAATCTCGCCGGACACTAGATGTTGGGCTAACTCGTGATTCGTCGATACTTTGTTGTTGCTCTAATACTGGATTATTTTTCCGTTTCTCAGCATCGATTGCAGCCTTCTCAATAGATATTTTATTTCTAAGAGAGTCTGCCTCGCGTTTCAATTCTTTCATTTCCTCACTATGACTTTTTTCGCGACTTTCAATCATTAGTTTCAGTCTAGCAATTTCTGTAGATAATTGTATGTTCTTCCCCTTCGATTGTTCGTATGACTCTTCTAATGTTTTACACTTTTCGTCATAACGTTTTATTTGCGACTCGAGTGCTGATAATTTAGACTTCAAATTTAAATTTTCTTCCAAAAGAGATCGATCAGTTGCCGTCATATTATCCAGCTTAGTCTGTAATTCGTCAATACGGTCCGTCATAAATTTTTCTTGCTTCACAATAATTTTCGATTTTTGTGCTAAATTGGCCTGCAATTGTTCCAATTGTCGTAACAGAGGTTTGGTTGCGAGGGATACTGATTCCGATTGTTCTTCACTCTCCGCTTTAAGCTCTTCAAGTCTCTTGAGGAGTTCATGATTTTCTTGTTTCATTGTTTCAATAAGTTTCACGTGCCCCTCTTCTTCTTGTCGCAATTTCGCTTTCAAATCATCCACCTGAACCATAAGTTGGCATGACTCACCAGCATTTTCAAGTACTTGCTTGAGCTCTTCTTCTATAGCAGAAAGATTCAGTTTAGTTTCCGCCAATTCTGTTTTAGCAGCATCTAAACTCGTTTTGTATGCATTCATTTTATGTGTTGTAGTATCCAATTTCTCCTGTAAACTCGATATCTCCCTTTCTTGTTTTTTCACGCGCGCTGTGAGGGTGTGAACTGCTTCAATTTGACTACGCTCAACATCTTCTTTGGCGTTCAATGAACGTTTCAATCGATCCAACTCTGAATTTTGTTCATCCAATTGTTCTTTTTGATTTTTAATCGTCACCTCATTATCTTTCTCCTTTGCACGTAATTTTTTGATGATATTGGAATGCTGTAACTGTTGTTTACTGAGTTTCTCACCCTCCTCGCGCAACTGTTCAATAACTTCATCTTTTTCAATATTTGCTAATGATGTTTGACTCGTCAATTCTCGTTTCAAAGCTTCCAGTTGATCTTTAAGTACATCACGTTCACGAATAGTTTGCTGGAATTTTTTCTCTAATGCCGACATACGTTGAGTATATTCGTCCGTTATCAGATTCAGATCTTGATGCTGTTGACTACGTTTTTCCCAACTCTCTAGCTGCACTTTGAGTTGATTGTTCTGCTCATGCAAGTCCATATTTATTCTACTAACATCAATGAGCTTTGACTCGCGTACCTCCAAAATTTCATTCATATCCTGAATTCGTTTACGTAGTTTTTCCATTTCATGGCCGCCGTCGTCTGAACCGATGCTTATTTCACTGAGCTCACGTGAATGTCCCCTGGTTTTTAAGGTCTTAGTTAAAAGGTCGCCACCCTTGTTGGTATGGAGATTTGCTGGGCTTTGTCGTGATTGTGTTGAACTAGAGTCACCGTTAGGGCTAACGGACCATGAAGAAAAACAGACATAATGGATGAAATTAAAAAATTAGTAATGCATTAAAATAAAGCATTCATTGAAGACCCTGCATACCTGTACCTGGATATAATTTCTATATCACTTGACGTAGTAGTCTCCAATTCATCGCCGCTTGTATGGCCGCTCGCTTGATCCGATCCGATTTTCACCAAGTCTGAACGACTGAAATATTAAAATTATGGCATAAAATCAAAACATCCCGATTCCTTCACACTGTCTTCCATCATTTACCTTCCCGATGAAATTGGTGAATGTTCTCGTGGTGGGCCCTCTTGTCGTTCTAAATCAACTAACAGTTCACTTTTCTCCACCATGGCATCAGCTAACATATTTTTAACGTAACAACTTGACGATAAAGGTACCTCTGATAACTCTGATTCCTCAAATTTTATGTTTTTCAACGTAACATTTTCCTCTGAACTGGTGTCTAATATCGTTCCTTCGCAACTCGAATCTGTTAGCATGATGGCACTGTGTGGCTCTGTTGTGGTGAAGTTTTGTTGGCTCCCAGTCTTGCGATGATCTGAACAGAGCACATCAATATTCAGGGGTTCAATTGTTGCACTTTTCACTAAATCCGGATCAAACGATTCCATTTTCTCTGCTAAATTATCTGTTTTGCGAATTGGTTGAGTTGTAATGGGTTCAAGAGTCAAATGTAGACTCTGTTTTACATCTTTCAGAGAATCTACGCCTGTTTCCAACTGATTACTGGATATTGATGCAGAACATGTTGATTTAGACGGCTCCAAACAACTCTCATGCATTTTCCCTTTTGCCTGATCCATTTGGTGATGAAGTGTCTCCATAATCGTCATAACTGTACTCTCCGAAGCCGAAGTATATGAGTCTTCACATTGACTTATTTCATCCAATTCATCAACACTTGCTGCATTCTCTATAGTAGCCGGTGATACTGGCTTTTCTTGAATAGAACCTGAGATAGGTATCAATGGTTGTTGAAAATTTCTGACCTCATCACTATTTTCATCTTCAATCGGTGTTTTTGATTCTTGCATTGGCGATGCGTATGGCGAAATATCAGAGGATGATTCTTGTATAGATTCGCCAGAGTCCGGTTCAATGGAAGTTGTAATATCGGGAGATTTGGGGTAACTATCAACTGGTGACAAAAATGGACTTTCTGTTTTCGAACGATCTTCAATCACTTCAACCGAGCTGGGCGATGTCACTAAACTATCGGGTAAAATCTCCACCGATTCCGAATTCTTCTTGGGATCGACAGTAGATGAACTAGTTGTGTCGCTCGCAGACACATCGGACTCAGGAGTTGTTGTACAGTCAGTATTGGTCCATGACCTTGATCCCAGAATTTCGACACTTTCAGAACTTTTCTTATCACTTCCAGATGATACTATCGAAACTCTGTTAATCTTATGAATAAATGATTCTTGTTTATCATCGTTACTCCTATTTGAATAAATTTCCGAATTCGTATCAGACTTTGCATCTGTAATTTGAATGATTCTACTTTCTTTTCGTTGTTCGTTAAGTCTTTCTACACTGTTATCATCTGAAAAAGATGATGGCACATGTGCAGAATCTGATAGTCTTTCATTCTGAACGTAAGCCAATCTATCTGGAAGGGACAACGAGGATGTTATCGCAGGTGTATCGAGAAGTTGATCAGAAGATTCACCTAAAGATCCCGAACTTTTCAATACTCTATTGTCTGTTTCGTTCGTGGATCCGGGAGTTTCGAAAAACGATCCCGTGAAGCTGCCCCATATACTTGAGTCCTGTTTTGAACTGGATGGCGGTGGTTGTAGATGAATCGAATTGTCAGATTTGATGCCCCAAGTAGCGAAGAAATTTGTGTCATCTATAACCGGTGTTTCAGCAGATCTTTGCTCTTCTTCTTTGATATCCAGAGCTTTATCAATTGTTTTTTGAGCTTCTTTGAGCGCAGTCTTCGCCAAACTGGCGAATCCTGAGGCGTCGAACCAGCTCATTGTTGCTCACGTCTGTAATGGATATAAATAAATATGATCGACAAATGAAGGATTGAAAATATGCATAAAGTTCAATTGCTTTGAATGTTTGAGGTTAATTTTTCAAAATAAATGCAGCTGATTATTATCATCATCAACAAAATTTGTGATGAAAATATTATGAAATAACATAGTATAACCTCATTCATTGCACTTGAACTGATTGAAATGTCGAGTAATCGTTGACCAAATAAACATCTCAACAATTTTCATGTTGGCACTTAAAATTGATATTCGAGTCAACTTCTGTTGAACTTCGCCGTGATAACAATACTCAAATATATTCTACCTTATGAACAAACATCGATAGAAATAGAAACAAGAACTCATTCATTTTGTTATTAAGTTATTTATTTACTCATTTATTTGTGACACAGTTCAAATGTGTAAGGACTACTTTTAAAAAAATGTTAGTGCTGTCAACGTCATAAATACTGTAGCATAAGAAACGTAGGCAAATTATATCTACACACCTTCACGTTATCACTCGTCGTGTCGCAGTAATCGTCGTCATGGTCAACCTTACGTACATCAATCTCTACCGTATCGACTGAAGTTCGACGGTTATTCAAAAGTTGACGGCCTATTTATCTTGTATTATTTGTTATGCACCACATTCACAAACTAGTTGAATCATTATCATTCAATGGAAGTGTTTTATGCCGCCCTTTCTCTAGAGAGGTGTAAATTTATTCACATTATCCTACATAATATCTTGGAAAGTTTGACGATTTAATTCTTCATGAAAACTTTTCTTCACAACTCGATCCTATGCTTGATATACACATAAACATTAAAATTTATTTCCCAGAGAACAGATCATCAACAAAACGAATTGATAAAGGAAAGAAGATGGACGAGATATATTCAATCTGGTGAGTGACATTTTTTTGACGCACAATTTCACAATATCGATGATAACACATCAATCGCCAGGTTCAAAATTTCAATTCACATTAACATATATTTTGATAGGAAAGTATCTCCCTCACTCCCATACGAATTTATATAATTCCATTCTCTTTCCGCACATAGTTTTTATACCAATTCAAACTTGTTTTGCTTGCGAACTGGCTTTTGCTGCCATCTATACTTCCATAAAACTTCGAATTCGCACGATTGAATTTCGCGACGGGGGAAAAGCACAAATAAACTAGTAGGGGGCAGATCAGGATCGAAAATATTCGGAAACACCCGAAGACTACACGGTCGGAAACGACCCAATACACATTGCATACAGACTCACACACAATCACACATCACCATTCTGTTCCTATAGAAAATAACTTACATTGAGACTTCACGGACAAAGACCTACGCGACGACGGGTCTCACCGTTTTGTATTCTACACATTGTTTCATCATTACTTTGTGTTGTCTGTCAAATTTTCATTTGTCAAGCAGAAATTTGTCTTGATCTTTCACATTACTCGTTTGGCTATCGTTGTCATCGATAAAATGTTTTCAATTTCGCGAATAGCAACACATAAATAATCTTATTTTTTTTTCTCGCCATTGCGTAGTTGATTCAATTGAATATGTGTGGGGTATATTCCTATACATGATATTTGAATGTATACATGAGAATCGTGAAATCATAGGAGTCAAAACGAAAATATAGTCAGCTGTTATATTAATTTCAATAGTGGCTGCAAGTGAAATACTGAAAATAATAAAAAAAAAAAATACTCCAGTCATAATGTATCGGTGCTGAAGGCAGTCGATAATTATGTGACAGGGTGTTGATTGGTTTGTGACAATTGTCATTCAACCACATGAAAGGAATACAAATAAATATTGTGTCTTGACGACTTGACAGAGCACATAACCTCAATAATCGAGTGTTTAAAGTTCTGCAAAATATCATCATGTCAAAACGTTCAATATTCTCGACGATACGCTGACTGAGTATTCTCAACGCCATTTCGTTGCACAATTGGATCTGGCGAACTGGAGAAATTGATTTGCAATCATATATATAGAATGGGCAACTGCTTGAAGAGTGGAAGTGGTCAGCAGGACAATGCAACATTGCTGAACAATAGTCCCGACCCAGCAATTACAGGCAGTCTATCGCAAGATCCACTTAGAGCTCAATCTACGCCTTACAATGTAATTATCCTTTTTCTCCTCCATCATAATATTGAATTACTGCGCAATGTTATGGAGGTGGGATGGAAAGGAACAGGATATTTACGAGTGATTGCATAACAGAATATTGTTTTTTCTTTTCAGGAAATGGTCGATGCTCGATATCCAGTGATAGCAACTCGTGAACGACATACACGTTCGATTGAATCGAACATTGGACTAGGACTTGGTCATGGTATTGGCATGACAACAACAGGTGGACGAAATTTAGTCAATTCAGCTGTGATCAATGAGGAGGAACACCAAGTACGAATCGCCAAGCGAATTGGACTTATACAACATTTACCAACACGTGAATACGACGGTGCAAAGAAAGGCGAATGTGTCATATGCATGATGGAACTGACGATTGGTGAAGCTGTACGCTATCTTCCTTGCATGCATACATATCATGCTGTATGCATTGACGATTGGCTTTTACGTTCTCTGACATGTCCATCGTGCATGGAACCTGTTGACGCGGCACTCATTAATTCTTATCACCCTACGACTTAGTGTGTTAATTATCATCATTGATGTATGGGAGAATTTGAAAAGTGGGAATTTTTGGCAGTGGCCATTCGTGTTTTATTCCATATATTACTCGGGGCTCTGGAGAATTACAAATATGCTTGAAAAGGATAATTATCAAAATTATCTTCACGCAGTGCGCAGATAAAGGACGAGTATACATATCGTCCTTCATTTCTCTCGAATAGTATCTTTATCCCAAGAAGAATAATGAAATGAGAACAATACATCACATGTTGCTATAATAATGTTGCCTCGAGTATCTTCCCACTCAAATAATATAGCATCACATTACTCCTTTCGGCGGCTTGGCTTGATAATAACTGCTACAATTTTATTGAGTTTAGGATTAGTACGAATGAAGGAAGCGGAGCTGTGAAATAGTGATTTGTTAACTACAAAAAAAGGAATATATATATTGATCTATTAGATATACATATTTGATTAGAAATTTAATACAAATAATATGATTATTGATTAACGAATACATTGCCTCAATTTCCTTTTTTCTTTAAGAAAACTGTACATAATAGAAGTGTCTATACATTATTCACGATGATATATAATTATTAAGCATAATGCAGAAATAAGAGAAAATAAACTTTTAAATTTGAGCTGTGACTACAAGCGCCATCAGTCGGTGAAGTTGAAGTTAATACCGCATTCACGGTTAACCTACATATTCGTGGTCTAATCACAAATTTTACAACACTGGCTTACCTGTCGCGCGTTACTGCTATACCGAAAAATATTATGTGATGTCAATTTAATTCTATTCATTTATTCGAGTACGTGTGGATACATGATATTTTTCGTCCAGTTCGTATACGAATGAATCGCTTATGGCGGTTTGGCAAGGGTCGCTGAAGAAGTAAGTCGAACCGGGAACTACAAATGTTTGAATTCAAATGGCATATATCCTAAAACACATGGAATACATGGCAACAGAACATTTTGCTCCTCGAATCTTTCATTCAAAATTTTAACTTCAACGATATTGTTCATCATCTTTTGCATCGTTGTAAAGTCATGTTGGATTGATGTTCAACGTTAAGAGATGCGATGGCACATCTTCCTTAGGAAAGAGTGAGAAATTCATCGTTGGAAAAGCCGATATTGATATTAAATTTCACAATAAACACAATTTATCACCTATAAACTGAAGTGCCATTAGTTGCACGAATTTCTCAGTTTGTATTTGATTATCATTTGAGTATACGCGTGCGTCACCTATCGTGAGATAGATATACTATCCTAGAAATCTGCACACAGTGTGCTCATCACTTCCTAGAGTTCCATGGTGATCGGATGGATGGTGTAGAAATGCATAAAGGACGAACAGGCAAACATTTGCTTGTATATATATACAGATAAATGAAAAACCAGTCACGCTCACTAGAGGCGCTGAAACCTACATACGCCTTTTTTAACACTCTGTGTTAAGGGAGCCTTCGACTCACTCCCATACTCTTCGGTATAACCGTAAACGGCAGTAGCCGCCTCCAGGATAATCCCTTCGTTGTAAGGGAGAAAAAAGTGCCTATAAGACGCGATAAAAACAACAAAAATGGAATGAATATTCATGTGATTTGTGTACTGAATAGCCGAAAAAATTTACGTTTGTTTTCCTTTTGATATCAGTGTGCGTATATAAACCATTATTCAATGTAGGCGTAAATCACCATGGTATGTCTATAAATTCGTCGTATTACTTTAGTGACGACGACGAAGTTTGTTTTGGATCAACGTCAACGCGCGCTATGTATTAATGGCTACGAAGATCTCATGAATTGTTTTACGTTGATATATTGAGAAAAATTTATTGCAAAGTTATGGAAAACAGTTGGGATTTGAAAATAAATATATATATAGTGAGAATAATTTTCGATCAGTGACAAAAAAAGTATTTTTATATGATGTCGGCCGCTTCATACGGAGCGTCACCTAAGCAAAGGTTTTTGTCCGTCCAAATCTTATACCTGGCTATTGTCAATGTCTCGCTCATATTCAATGGGACTATTGTGCATGGTCTTTATGATGGATTCACACATTCAACGATGGATACTAAGGAAAATGGACAGTGTCCCGTGGAATGTGCCTGTTTAGGTAATGTGGTAGATTGTTCTGGTTTGCAGCTGGTTTCACTACCAAATGGGCTGCCTCCATGGACAGAAACACTGTAAGTTTTTCTTTTTTTTCCTTTTTTGTCAGAGCAGTAGGTTTCCTATTTTAGAAAATCCGCTGTAGGGAACTTTTCTTTCTTCACAATTGAAGAATAATTTTTTGTTCGACAATTCCAGTGAACTGAAGGATAACAGTATAAATAATTTGGAGTTTGATGCATTAGTTCACCTCACAAAACTCCAAGAATTGTAAGTTATTGATATACCCATCAATTGATTAAATTATTTCTTCATTTCTTCTTGACTTTTTATCTATGATATGTATTGAATTGCATTTGATCATGTGAACGTTATCTGCAAAAAAAATACCAATCTTATTATCTTGCAGAGATATAAGTTCCAATAAGCTTCAGGATACCTTCACATTTGTGCTGCCAGACTTGCCACAACTCAGCACTCTCAGAGTTAATAAGAATTTATTAAAGCGCATACCAGATCTCTCATTTTTTGGGAACTTAACTCATGTTTCGCTGTGAGTACAAAATAAATTGATAGTGTTCATAACTCGAAACGTGAATGGACTTTTCCAAATCAATGAATGCAAATAATTATTTCGTTTTTCCTTTGTAGATCACATAATCTCATAGACAATATTGATGGAGCAACATTACAAAAAATGCCTCATCTCCAAAACCTCGATCTTGCCGGAAATTCAATAAGAGTATTAAAACGAGACTCGTTTTTAGCACCCAATCATCTCACGAAACTGTAAGTGAACGGGAATATGAATTCAATGGTGAACAAATTAACGATCCTTATAATATTCATCGCAATTTTTATCTATCTTAGGAATTTAAACTCGAATGGACTTGTTGATATGGAGCCAGGATGTCTAGACAATTTAACACAACTGGAAGAATTGCGTATTAATAAAAATAACCTCACGCGCTTGGTAAAAGATGTATTCGCTAATTTAAGTCAACTCAACTTGCTGTGAGTATCAACTTGACAACATTTTTACACAAATAATCATTTTATCCCTCCAACAACATCCAACTTGTTTATTGCAGTGAGTTAAATCGGAATGAACTGACGCAAATTCAGGGGCTAAGTCTGAAAAATTTAACGAATCTACAAAAATTACGATTAAAGAAAAATAAGATCGCCACTCTTGATGACGGTGCTTTTTGGCCATTACGGAATTTAGTCTTACTTCAGATCGATTATAATATGTTGACAGTTGTGAAAAAGGGTGGACTATTCGGACTGGATTATCTACATGAGCTGACGCTATCGCATAACCATATTTCTAAAATCGAAGAACAGGCATGGGAGTTGTGCAAAGAAATTCGTGAATTAGATTTATCTAATAACAAATTAACTTCCATAGATCACAAAACGTTTGAATATCTTGAGAAGTTAGATAAACTCAAACTCGATCACAATCGAATTTCTTTCATTGCTGATGGTGCATTTAACAATACGCCCAATTTGCAATATCTGGAATTAAATTCGAATAGAATATCGTATATGATTGAAGATATTACAGTCGGACCATTCGTTTCCCTCCATCACTTGATAAAATTGGGCTTAGCGTCGAACCAAATAAAATCCGTGAATCGTAATGCATTCGGTGGTTTGATTCGCTTGAAGGAGTTGGATCTTCTCGGGAACAATATCACAAGCATTCAGGAAAATGCTTTTAGTCCCATGTCCAGTTTATCATCATTAAAAATGAACACTGGAGCACTCGTTTGTGATTGTGGACTCCAGTGGTTGAGCGTATGGTTACGAGCACATCGACATGATGATGCAAATGTACGTTGTGGATACCCACATTGGTTGAAGGCAAATCGGCTGACAGAATTACATCATGCCAATTTTACTTGCGATGAATTCCCTAAACCACGTATTATCGAAGGACCTATTAGTCAAATGAGTATTAAAGGCGGCAATGTTACATTAACATGTAAAGCTTCGAGCACAGCAGATACACCATTGAATTTCACTTGGAGGCATGAAAATGAGGATTTACAACGTGCCGAAGTCGAAACGAATTCGAATTCCTCGAATACTGGTATAAGAGAAGCCACATCGTTTTTGCATCTAGTTAATGTGAGCCACACTGACGCCGGAAGATATCAATGTATGGTTGCAAATACATTTGGTACATCGTATTCAGCTAAGGCCAAAATTAGTGTTCATATATATCCGTCCTTCTCAAAAATTCCACATGACTTTCGTGCTCCGGCTGGAAGTACAGCGCGTCTCGAATGTTCAGCTGATGGCCGACCACCGCCACAAATAGCATGGCAAAAAGACGGTGGAAATGATTTTCCAGCAGCTAGAGAGAGGAGAATGCACATGATGCCTACTGATCCTGTGCTATTTATTGTTGATGTCAAGACTGCTGATAGTGGAGTGTATTCATGTACGGCACAGAATCTTGCTGGACGGATTATTGCGAATGCAACTCTCACCATTCTTGAAGCACCATCGTTTGTAAAGCCCATGGAAAATAAAATTATTGTTGCTGGTAGTTCGGTTGTACTTGAGTGTATGGCGAGTGGTTCACCGCGTCCAAAACTCACTTGGAAGAAAGATGGTACACCATTACAGGCAACTGAAAGACACTTCTTTACTGCGGAAGATCAGTTACTGATCATTGTCAACGCAGTACAATCCGATGCTGCCACTTATGAATGCGAAATTAGCAATTCTCTCGGACGTATAGTCGGTGTTTCGCGGCTAACTATCAACCCAAGTAAAGAGCTTATTAAATTACGTATGGATCATTTAAACTCAAACCAATCAGTTCCACAACTTTAAATTTTCAATTTGTTCGAACAATTATCGTTCTATTTAGTAGACTCAGAATTAATGTATGAATATTCTTAACGTAATTTGGTATTTTGAGGACTGTTTGGTTTATCGTAAGATATCACAACATATAAATCGAATCAAATATCTAATACGAAAACTATTTTTTTTTCAGCACCATCAACAATAGTCAATGATGATGATGTACTCGGTCTTATCATAATCACTGTCGTCTGCTGTGCTGTTGGAACCTCTATTGTTTGGGTTGTCATCATATACCAAACTCGGAGACGCATAAATGCTGCTCAAAAAATGAATGGTCAGATACCTGTGAAAGCAGTGAAATCACTCCCGAATGACGGACAGACTACACAATTATATCTAGATTCAAGTTCACAACACAGTAAAGACAGTGGTACAGGCGATAGCACGAATCCAAGCAATGATCAACTCCAACTTTGCTTACCTGGTGTGTATGAATCTTCGAATTAAGACTTACTGTCGAAAATCAGACTTCTACACCTGTTGTATTCTTCGTTATTTCATCCTTCAAATCATATTTTCGTTTTTTGACACAGAGGAGATCATTACTTGCGCTAGTAATAGTGAGGAAGAGTCTGCTGCCATCAGTGGTGAGGATCCATTGCTGCGATACACAAATCATCAACGAAATATCGAATCAGGTACACCGTGAAAGTAATAGATAAGAAATGTGTAGATCGATTGTGTGCGCGTGAGTACGTATGTCAAATAGTCGATATGTGTGTGAATAGTGGGTGAAAGTTAAAAGAGAAAACAAAATATAGTATTAAAAGAATTTGATTTGTGAGGTTATACAAGGAACAGCTCAGCATGCTTCCTTTAATCGCGAATCGATTCATTGGTCAATGTAGCCTTATGGTGAACATTGAACGCTCAGTATTAGGATAATGATAACTACAACTGAACAAAAAAAGAAGAACAATATTTCTTGTCGAGAAAAATCGAGATGAGAAATAAAAATTTGTACGAATATTGAAAAGAAAAGTTATACCGTCGATAAAAAGGAACAAATTTTGACGATACTGTGTATATACAATAGATATAAATATATATTGGATTAGATTAAGCGGGCCATTTATTGATGTTACCGAATCATGCGGCTTTAATGCAGAGAACATACGAGAGATCCCGCATATATAGTACATCAGCCTTTTTGTGATAGATATTTATTTTAGTGGTAAGCCGGCTTCAAGGTTATTTATAGCATAGTATTTCGAGAATGTGTCTCTCGGTTCCATAGTACTGACATTCATAGTGTTTTTTGAATTTCATTTTCTTCAAGTAAAAGCACTAAAGTGCGCATTTCGGCATACAAACTTTGTCAAATGGTCTTCCTTGACAATTTTCACTGTTTCATCAATGACATCGACCGATAAAACACGTGAAAGAGAAAAAGAAAATAGATAAAGAATTGATGATAATAATGATGATAATATTGATAAGTATTTTCAGTCAGTTACTTTGTATTGCTCAGCAGAAGTATAGATGGTACATATGTCACCCGATTTTTAGTATGTGTCGCAACTCAATTTGGAGATTGTGACTGTAACAATCCGTAGTATTATACAAATTTTAATTAGCAAACATATGAAGAATTTAGTTTCTTGTTGATCATTTGTGTTGTTTAGAATTATATGCCAATCATCTTCTTTGGTGACATTACAGGGCAAGCTCTTTGTATATAGACTTTAATTTTTTTTTTGTTTCAAAAAATATACATCCAGTGAAAAAAGTTTTTGTTGATGTGAATTATTGGAGGGTTCATCGAATTTCTGCCAATATAACTCCCAGTTCAATGTTGCCTTCATAATGCAAAGAAGTGTCTTGATGAAATCGTTTTGATAGAAAATAATATTGCAAAATTTGATGACTTCCTTATTGAAGAAAAATTACAGAAAGAAGTGGTGTTTTTTTCCCCTCGGGCGTATGAAATCGTTGATATATATAAAACGACGAGAGGCTTAATGTTTAGCTGTTTTCAAGTATTTGCTATGATTAGATGTGAATATTATTGTAATGAATTATAACAAATGCGTAATTTGTGTATGTATGTACGAGTAAAAGAAAAAGAAAAAAACGTATTAAACTAAATCAAGAAATAATATAGCGTTTTTATTTCATTATATTGACTATTTATCAAATCAGTTAGCATTATATCATGCATCTAAAATTCATCGAAAGTCTATGAGCTTATGCAATACACAGATTATAAGAATCATATGAGGTAGATGTGATGATTTTCACACCAGGTAACGAGAACATTTTTCATCACCTTTCACCTCATCACCTTCAGTAGTGCATTTCACATTACATTATTCCATTCAATTATCCATCAAAGTTTCTTAAATAATGATAATATTGTGTGATGACACATGAATACTTTGGTACTCTATATATATCATTCTATCGAGTTTTCATCTTGCTACACAATTCACTATAAGCAAAAATATTCATTAATGCAACAATGTCTAACATCATTGACGAAAAAAATTATATAAGAGTATCACAAAGATTTCGTCGTCTTTTTAAAATAGTCGAAATTATGTAAGAAGACACCTGACCTGATGTCATCCAAAATCCTAACACATCCACATCATACTGATTTAAATTTATACACATGCATCTTTCATCAATACTTCTCGAAAATTCATTCTTCCTACATTGAATTGTATCACTCAATACTTACAAGTAAAATTCTTGTATCTACTCACGTACATATAAAATATCATGGAGATGGCTGAAATTGAGTAAGAGCATTGTTGTTGAACATCACTCCAATTTGTCGATGTATCCACACCATTTTCAGAAAGTATCACAATATTTAGCGTTCTTTTGTCGGCAATCCCCCAATGAACCATGTAATAATAACTAATTATCTTATCGAATAAATTAATCATCCTGATTTGTACATGAGTCAAAGGGTAATTCATCATGAAGATCATAAGAATAATCTTTTGTGATTTCGTGACAAATACAATGAACACATTTATGCAATCTTCATCCTGATGAATAATGGTGGTGGTAGTAGTGATAATCCATCGACATGTGCGTACTATCTGTTAACATACGTTTTTGCATTTGGTGATGCATAAAAAAAAAAAATATTGACCGAGTATTTATCACCAGAGAACATTGCGAATAAGAGAGCATCGATATTTCTTTCATTTAACTGTATGAACGCATCGGTGTGAAATGTTGCAATAACTAGTGGCTATTTTCGTTTAGACGATTAAATTACTATATCGAAATGACATTTGGCTCTAGATATAATAATGGTGATAATGATCAATCGTTACTCAAATCCTTCAGTTCAGTGTAAGCGATGTGGTCCCGGTATGAATCTCTTGTTGAACCTCCAGATTTTCTTATACTTGGCATTGTTGATGGACCTGGTGTGTAGTAGTGACGTCTTTTGTAGACGACCATTCTGAAATGAATTCGAAATAAATGACCGGCTGATTGAAACTGATACATCTTAATACTACCATGAATGCGTCCAATGTTGAATGGGCGCAATTAAAAATGGCGATGATGAAAAAAAAATAATATTAATCATAACAATAATACGTGTCAGAGCAAAGAGACTCGACGTCTCGGGTAATTACGTCCTTGGGAATCAAACTATACTGATGGGATTGAACAAGGTCTCTTGATATTTTGCTGCCACACGTAATTTGCTGAGAAACGACCGTTAGCGACACGCACCAACATTCAAGTAATAATGTTTATGGCATCATAAGCCAATTTAATATTGACTCATATGTTTTGATATCATCTGCGTGATTCGTGAGAAACTCTGAATAAAGCATTCCATCTGTAGAACAGCAATTTAAATTTCCAAGAACTAACTCATATCTTTATGGTATCATTAGAGGAGATCAACATTAGTATTCCTGTTTTTTACGGTTGTTCTCTATTCTTGTTCTGGTTCAGTAGTTTCGTGGGCGGGTCTCGCTGGAAGTTTACTTGCTTATTTCACACTTTGTTACCGGGTAAATAGTCATAATTGAGGAAGAGATTATTATTATCTGTTGGATAATGGAAATATTTTATTGTAGGATTTACGCTTGGTTCATTAAAGGCATCCTTTTTTTATTGAAGCAATTATCAACAACCAAAAGGAATGTACTGAGGATTATATTTGGATATGTTGTTCTTTTCAGGTAAAGAGAAGAGGGAAAAAACACTATCATGCTCTATTTTATCATTATCAAATATTAAATACTGTCAATACGCCCCGATAATAACATTCATCAGAAAAATAAAATTTACTATATAGTAGCATGTAAATAACAATAACAAATAAAAACATAAAGCAGGTTATTTAAGATGTAAAAACAAAAAAAAACTGGGATAGAGAACAATAATGTTAATGATGTAAAAATACTTTGATCGGGAACAAAACGAGAAAATAGCTATCATTCAAATGATTATTGGATACAGTTATTTGACAAGGCACACTTCAGAAAAAAAAAAAAAAAACGTCAATATCTGTTGGAAGTAAAAACTAGATAGAGTACGAGGGCCTATGTATACATCAGTGTGATACAAAAAAAAACTTTGGGAAGTAAATTGGCTTATGGCAAGCCTCGTGGTGCACATGACTAGATGAAAAAATCTACCGAACTGGCCACTCGAAATTATTATGTTACATATAATCTCGGAGTCTAGCTAAATGTATCATTACTTCATCTCCTTCTTTTTTTTCCTATTGTTCTTTTTTTTTGTTCGTATGTGTTCTATAGAATAATTCCTACATCAAGGCATGTTGTGAAAAACAGGGCACATATAGGCATGCAATTGGGACGGTTTTGTCCTAAACGGTCATTTTGTTAGGAATTAATTGTACTGGAGAAGTTGTCAAGTCTCGGGCAATCAATTCGTTATTATAATCGTCGGAACAGTTGACTGCTTGCTATTGCAGATATTGTTGGACGAAGTAGGAGGCAGAGAGGACATTGTGTGAGTTTATGTTACCCCATCGAGTCTCTTGCTCATAACTCATGATAAAATATAAATTTGTATGCACTCCATTCAACACTGAATATGCATTTTAGGACAACGTGAATATTGTTCTGGAACTTGTGAAACAGCGAGCTCAATGAATATCTGAAACAGGAAAAAAATAAATTATGCAATAATTATTGAAGCACATAAAACATGAAGCAGTAATTCATTCATGAAATATTTCTCGTGTGAATTATTTACCTCACCCGATGAATCCTGCTGCGATTGAAATAAGAATGGCAAGGAAACCAGTCATCACTTGGCCAGCAGTTGAAACACTGCTACCGGCATTCAACGTAGACGGTTGTCCATGTAATACATCACCCGTATTATCTGATTCAAAATGATCAACAGCCGTCAGCCGATCACTGTATTTATCAATTAAATCCATGACAACGCCGTTGGACCAACCAAACCCTAGTTGAACTTCATATTCTCCTCCTGTGCCACCACCACCGGATACGGTAGCATCATACTTTCAAAACAAATAAATTTCAATGATAGCAATAAATCACATGAATGTATCTTGGTGGTGGCATTTGCGGTTATATATAGACCCTTACCTTTTCATACATGCAATGAGTAACATTAAACGCTCTAAAATTACTCCGCACCCATCTCTCACTTAATTCATACGCCAATCGTTGGGCCCATGCGTCCCCGCTATTGTCCAATGACATTATAACAAAATACTGCAAAGGTGGCCAAGCATTTGGATAATCCCATTGCTCGGTCGAGTGCACAAAAGAGGTTGGTATCCCACCAACATAAGACATCATTTGATTTTTTTCTAAATACTTTAGTACTCTGGCGACGTAATGTTCTCGTTTTGTAATGTCAAAACAATTCGTCCACAGTGGTAATACATTTGTTGGATAGAAGTAGTCACGCTTCATATCGTTCAGTATATCATAATCTAACCAAACGCCAACTTCTTCGTGCCAAAGAACAGCGTCGACAGCTATCTTCCAAGTATCAGCTATTTTTCGATATTCCGCTGCTCTAGTTAAATTACCCACGAATTCATTGAATTCCGCTAAGAGTATGGCGTTACGATATATAATCGCATTCAGATCGACTGGGATGATTGATCTTGTTTTGAGATTGGTTATGCTTCCTAGTTGATTGTAAGAGTATGAATTTATCAAATTGTTAGATGCAGTTTCTTTCAACTTATCAGCAAGTTGAAATGGATTATGTGTGGACTCGATGACAAAAACTTACCCACGTTCGTTCCATTTTTTATGAACCAGCGACTAGAGAAATCCCAACCAGATTCAGCAGCGGTTTTGAGCTCTATGTAGTAATTGTCTTTTTCCTCATTTGTCCGGAAAGACTCACTGGTCGAATAGTCCTCTCTGTACACGTTAATTCAATTAAATAAATGAAATCCCAGACGGACACAGAATAATTGTGCAATCATGAATGCAATTTAACTGTTTTTATTTTGAAGAATATCTCAATGAGAATTTTGCACGTGCCTGTATGATTCTGGTCTGGGTCCTTTTGAATTCTCACAATACCTCGCTAATGTATAATTACGACCATCTTTTTCAACTTCTACTGTTCTATTTGTCATCCAAAAATCAAATTCTTTTTCAAGCAGCCACAAATTTTCTTTGAGCCATGTGTAATCATTAGTTGCATCAAGATAAACCTTCACCATTGGCACCAACATTGGTGGTTGAGATCTCATGGCGTAATAAATTCTTCCACCATTTGGTATAAAACCAATTTTATGAACTACTGATACAAAATTTGATAGCATTCCACGAACAGTTGTATACATTTCCGATAATAAAAGACCTTTAACGATCCAATATGAATCCCAATAATAAAATTCTCGAAATCTACCACCAGGGACAATCACCGGATTTGGAACATAAATAATTGAATAGAGTTCCTCATTTATTCTCACATCATCTTTCATTTTTCTGCCAAGCAGCTTCCATATATCATTGAGATCAGACGCAAATTTTCGTAGTTCTGCATCTCGAACTTTTTGCAAAAACTTTGGCTCTTTTCGCCAATCCATGGGAACCCAGTCTTCAAATTCGGAACCAGCTGGCTCAAAATTTTCTTTCACAAAACGTTCAACCTCTTGGCGCGTTGGACTACTATCAGTTTCATTCATCATTTTATGAAACAATTTCCATATCACAGGCGCTGAATGCTTCATTTTCATATCGACAAAAGTTTTTGAATCTTCATAAACTTTAGCCATTTGAACTGTATGTAACAATTTTCCATGACAATAGATATCACTGCAATAATAATTTCTCTTAGAATTCCATTCACATTCAGTGAGAGTGAACATTCATCAACATCAGGACACTGAATGCGCATCACATACATATATAAATACAGACGTCTCTCTCTTTTTTTTTGCCTTCTCTACTCCCACCCATTCAACAATATTTTTTCGTCTATCGATCAATGACGGTCATGAGATTAAAATTAGATTTCTAAACGTTTTCTACCTCCTTTTTTTTTGCTTCATAGATTTTTATTTTTATATATTGAATCGTCACGGAAAATCACGGCGGAAATAGCAGAACTGGCGCGTGCAACGACCTTGAACATATATTTATGACAGCCAGTGATCACAATCGTGCAATAAAACATGATAAAAGGTAAGAAGAAAACGGCAAAATAATAATAACAATGTGAAAAATGAATATACAGCGAGACCATTCTAAACCTATCTAAATAATGAAAAAAGACAACAAATTTGTGACGTTTCATTGAGGTTTTTTTTTCGTCGATACTGCAAGTAAAATCGCGCGGTCACCGCAAAATGCACATGAAACAAAAACTAATCACATTTCGTGTTAGATTGCTATTAAGATATGAATCTGTTAACGCACAAATTGCCCTTGAACAATATATTTGAAAAATGTGTAACCATGTGACAAAAAAAACGGATTGTGCAATTACGTTCAATTTCTACATAAACAAAACATAAACATAAGTACCAATAAATTATCTACCAACGAATGCTGCAATTTTTCTACTTTATTCATTGTCACGCACCAGGGCTACATGACAAAAAAAAAGGGACATGTATTCGATTGTATGTCAATATGACATTTACAGTGAGAAATACATAACAATTGGGCAAAAAGAGAGAAAAAACGAGAGACAGAGAGAGAATGATATAAAGAGACGAGTAGATATAACGGTCGGCAACTTGGCTACGGTGATTGAAGTATCTAGCGAAGGGGCTCGTCCTTGGTCTGATTCCCGTGACACACCCGCGGCGCGCAATCCGCGAGTTATTCTTTTTCAGTATACACACGTTGCTTTTGTCCGACGCGGAAACACGTGAGACAACGTCAGCGTTTCAGCGCGATTGTAAGAGCGCGCATGTGCCTGCACTGTCTATAAACTTGCTTGATTATATTTGCGCGCGATAGTAATATAGATATATTTTTTGTGCGTGGGATTCATAAACTGGGTATATGAAAATTGGTTACTCGGTTGAATGCGTGTGAGTATGGAAGGGATTATAATGAGAGATTAATTGACAATGCATTCCATTGCATTGATCGACAAAGAAACTCAACAAAATTCCAAATAAAAATACAGAATTTGAGAGGTGTAGAATTTTTTTTCTTTTGTTGATTATGACTTACCTAGAACACGGTGGTGAACGTTCTGTCGTTTGTGATGTCACAGCAATGTCTCCCTTATTTATTGCTGCAATCACGTGTGCCACTTGCAGCACAATAATGAAGCAGCACGATGTCGATATTATTTTGAAAATATTTGTCGATTTTTGCCGCAGCATCGCGTCTCCGCCTATTATTTGTATATACATTTAAATAATACTTTTTTTTTCTTTTATCCCAATGCTCTTGTGATTAATTGTTTACTCAGTATTTTTCACTTTAGCTTGTTCTATTTCTTCCTTTATATTTTTCCTCTTCCTTCGTAGTTATATAAATTGTTTCTTTCAATAACACAAGTTTTTTTGTTATTTTGTTACCATTTATTTTTCTCTCTATCTCTCCGCGACAACTGATATGTTGTA
>JABMBR010000662.1:0-32341 GCA_018881525.1 Meteorus sp. PSUC_FEM 10030008
ATTTTTTGTGATTAATAGAGCACGAATTCCAGAAATTTTATAATTCTCATGGAAATATTGTCTTATAAGCTGTTCTAACATGATTATACTCAATTTCTGCACATTAATTATACTTCAAACTTCACAGATTATGGTTAATTAAATATAAAAATTATTCACTTTCTGCACACGCTACAATATTATTTTCAATTTAATTTTTTGGTGGTTTTATGAAAGAACAACTTATTACAATATTTACCACGGTCTTACATGCCGTATGTGAGACCGTGATATTTACAAAGTTATTTTTGAATGTGCGCATGACAGAATGGTGGCATATAATAAAGGGGCATTTCTAAAATTCTGTCGCGTCGCCTCCACAGGTCCACAAGTGCACTAGTGGACTTGTGCACTAGTTCATTTATGGACGAAAAGAGCGCCATTTTCTCGTATGTTGACGGTGAGACAGTGCTGCCGAAACGTGGGATATTTCTACCCCTTCCATAGCGCCGCGCTTGCCTGAAGCACGTATAAATAACGTGTATAGAGGGAGTAAAAAAAATCCCACGTTTCGGCAGCACTGCGGTGAGACGACCAGGCTTCCGTAATGTCAGCTATTCAATAACATATATGCGAGAACACATGATTTTAGATAGATACATAGATATATTTATGTACAGCTTCATTTAACGCTAAATTCAATGCCCTTGTCATTTCACATAACCATATGCCAGAAAATTGTGTCATGCAATTCCCGTGGAAAAATGATGAAAATTACTCTTATCAACTGAAACCACCTCGATTCTGGCTCACTTCGAAAGTACACAGTTCTGTTGAGATATTTTCGATCAGATTATTCACATTCATCATGTCACCGAACTTCGGAACCTGAGTAGTAGACCAAACATAATTTTTGCAAAATAAAAAAGTGAATCCTCCATAAAGTCCTCCAATCCTGGGTTGGAAGACTCCTCACCAGATTAGAATAGATCGATCAATCGCTCCAACTTCTTCAAATCCTTCGAGAGCCATTTCTGCTTCATTCTCTAACCTAGGAATCTACATATGCATGTTTAATCTCTGTTGCAGGTTTCATCTGACGCAGACAACCGAGGAAGACGTTAAGATTAGTGACTCGATGGTCAGATTTTTACATTCACAGCTGAACGCCTCCAGTAATCTTGCAGCACAGAAATGAAACTCAACCGAGTTTTTATGCGATTGACTTGTTATCGGCATTCAAGTTCTCAAGCTCAGGTTTTAATATTCATAAATTTTCTACGTCAAGAACAAAGTATTCATTTCAGTTCACGTAAAATTCTAGCGGCTATCGAGACGTCAAGGATTCACTCCGACGACATCACGAATACCAGAGCCCGAATTCGATACGGAGTTCCTCTGCAATCCAGCAAATCGTAACGTAATAGCGGACAACATCAAATGTAGAAAAGGAATAGGCAATATTGATCGTGTTCTAGAACTATGCAAGGATTCAAAAGATAACAGAGACCTGATGTATGAACTGGGGAAAATTCCAAATATGACTGACCCTCACGTGTTTGGGTACGGCGACGACCCGAAAGTTCTAAAGCCATGTACAGCTCCACCAGTTTTCGAATTTACGCCAAAAACATTTTCCGAGTTAGCAGAGAAGTTGAAATTGTTAAGAATTGAAGAGTTGGGACCCATTGCGGGGCAGAAGAGTTATATTCTCCTTGGAGATTTGGCACAATTGGAAGATGCTCTGATACAATATACCATACGACATTTGATGAAATGCGGTTTCAAACTAATATCGGTACCAGATATTCTACCAACGAAAGTCATTGAACGATGTGGAATAGTTGTCGATGGTGAGAGAAAGCTCGTTTATACATTGGACAATCATTATGGCGATGATTTTTGTTTATCTGGAACTGCAGAAATGTCATTAGCAATGAAATTAATCAATTCCGAGTTCGACCATGATGATTTACCAATCAAATTGGCGGCAGTAAGTCGTTGTTTCAGAGCAGAAATATCTAATTCAACAGAAGAGCAGGGGATTTATAGGTAACACATAGTTTGCTATTCAATTGACCAAGAAACGGCGGGGATCAAACATTCATGACATATTTTTTGTTTGTTCAGAGTCCACCAATTCAGTAAAGTTGAAATGTTCGCGTGTTCCAACCCCGAAAATTCCACCGATGTTTTCACTGAGTTTACGGATATCCAAAACAATTTGTTCAATGAAATCGGTTTGAATTTTCAGATGATTGATATGCCCGCACACGAGTTAGGTGCACCAGCATTCAGGTAAGAAATACTTTGAATACGTGATTCCACATGTCCGCCAATTGGAAATGAAATGCATTTCATTTGTTTTTGTTAACGAAGGAAAGTCGATATTGAGAGTTGGTTGCCAGGACGGAAAAAATTCGGTGAACTATCAAGTTGCAGCAATTGTACTGATTATCAATCACGACGCTTGAATATAAAATATAAAACAACGAATGGAGAGTTAAAACATGTTCACACATTGAACGGAACTGCCTGCGCCATTCCAAGAATGTTGATCGCAATTCTAGAGACTTTTCAGAACAAGGATGGGTCTATTCGAGTACCTGATAAACTTGTTCCATTTATGCATGGTAAAACACGAATACAGAAACAGAATATCCCCGATATGCGAGATTATAAATTTAAAACTAGAAAATAATCGGAAGAACGACTTGTATTGCAATAAAGTCTCAGCCCACCCATAAAAATATTGAATTCGTTATAGACTGTGTACATAATATATTTAGCTTTCCATTGCTGTTTTTCACCATCGTTTTTCTATAGACTATTACATTGATCGTATCGTAAAAAGTAACGAGGGAGTATCCGAAAATTGTATACATACACAAGGAGCAAGAAATTAATTTCGTTTTTTTCCCCAATATGCATGGTGTACACATATCTTTCGATTCTCCAGCCATCAATCATCTACGTTTTTTCTGTTTCATTGTTATGACTTCAATCCATTTTTATTCAAATTGTTAAATCGATTTCAATCTGTCTATATTTTGTTCTATAACGGAGTTTATAAAAAATGTAACACAAAATATGATTTTCTTAAACGTAATGCACATCAATTCAGTGACATAGCAAATGTACAATAATTTCACTCATCTTTTTTTTCTACGTTCGATTTGTTTAATCTCACTAAATTTCTCATTCAAATTAGTGGTGTATTTTTTTTTATTCATATATTTATATGCGTATGTGTGTGTATACATGTGTGTAGTAATGATTGAACGATTTAATATTGTAGTTTCACTTCTGTTCCAGTGTACATGGATAGCAATTTACGTTGAATACACAATCCACAAATGATTTTTGATAAGTGTTGATTTCTTTTTGTTGTTCTTAACAACTTCAATTTCCCTGCTTACTTTCATTAACTACCCATTGTTACGTGTTACCCTTAACGCGTGATAAATCCGCATTGATACTATAAAACTCTAGTTTGCTTTTATATCAAGTATATTCCTGTTTTGTTGTATCCATTTCACGGTGTCGTGGAAACTAGACAAGAGATCTGCAGGAAAAGTTATTTGGATCAATTCTTTTATTTCAAGTTGTTCAATTTACTTGTATGTCTCATCTCAAAATGTTTGTATATTTTTTTGCTCAATTTATTATTGCATTCACTCGATGGAAGATGAACTATCTTCATCATGATAAATGTTGATCTTCGTTCTGTTCAACAATGGAAAAAAAATGTATATCCAAAAAAAATTGACAAATCGAAAAAAAAACGCCCCCCCCCCCAATCCTCTCTTTTCTCCTTTTCTTCATCGCTTCTATCCCAAGTTAGTCTTCTTCATCTCCGGATTCAGATTCTTCTTCGGCATTTTGCAACCACTCGATGAATTTTTTCATTTGGTCCAAAAACAACATTTTACCCTTGAGCGAATGTCCCTCTTTATACCACTTCAAAATTACTTCCTCGGAAATTACGTCCTCTGTAGAGAAAAAATTCGTTCAATTCACGATAAAACCTGACAGAGATCAAACAAATAAAAATATTCCATGGATACATACTTTTGTAGAAAAGTAGCACGATTTTTTGGAAGACTTTCATGAAGTTCATATTTTCATAGCAGAACTCTTGTACCTTGAGAATGAGGGCGAGTTCAGATTTGGCAGTGTTTGTAAATGCACCAAATAGCGGTGTGTAAATTTTCAAATGTTTCAATGCCTGTTCAGCTACTAACTCTTCCTTTTTGTTCCATTCCGCTTGTCCCATTACAACGTTCCATATTAAACCAATTACTTCATGTTCAGGTATACCGTATTTTGATGCCATATCTTTCAAATCAAGTACAATGTCCTTAATTGGTCTATTATCAGCGAGATCGTCAATAAGTAATTGCTGTAAATCGCGTTTAGCCTCTTGACTAGCTTGAGCTTTATGCAATTTAACAATATCAGCAAGACCAACTGATTCGAATACGGAACGGAAATATTCTTCAGATCTTTTGTTGGGCGGTACGAATTCCATAAGTCTACCTTCGATCCCACCACGCTTCAGAGCTGTCATCAAACTTGGTAAACCCTTCTCATTTTTCCATGTTACACAAATTTCAAGTAGAAAATCCAATGCCAAATTATCTTTAACTAGATGCTCATTAATCAATACTGACAGTACAGTTGGTGGTACTGAACCATTTGATATCCATAATGCTGTCATTCGTGCTAATTTGATTCTTTGTTGTGGTGTGAATCCCTTTATAAATACCAAGATCTTATTCATCTCTTCCTCGAACATTTTCTCCAAGTACTTATAACGACGCATCAACTTGATAAAAACCTGAAAAATCACAGAACGTGGAATAAGCACAAACGGAAATGAGAATTAATAGTGTTGTTTCCGATCGATGTTTATTCCATTGATAAATCAATTTTCTAACCTGTTCGTAATTTTTCATCGACTCCATGTCCATCGGTTGTTCAAAGACACACGCCATCGTTTTACAAAGCTTATCACCGTCCTGGGCGATAGATCCGCCAGGGACGAGGAGTCCACCTGCAATGAGGATGTCAAATAGCGCCTCGCCATAGCGACGATAGTCCAGCTTGGAGCCAGCTGTATCGAGGTATTTTGATATTGCGTCTAGGTCGTTGCCAGCCTTCTCCAGCCCGAGGAGAATCGCATCTCTGAACCCCGTAGGATCGTACTTCTCTTTTTCATCTGAGGAAATACATAAAGAAATATAGAGAATTGTTATGTTCACGGGCAAGGTTAAGATGAGAATTCGGATTAATGTAGGTCTAATGCATGAAGGAGCAGCTCTATGACAAGATAATAGACAGCACATAACAAAAACATCGGATGTGTTTAGTAAAGTCATAATGGGATATAAATTGACCTAGTGTTAGCGTTCACATTGTGTTAGTGTTCACAGGGACAAAATGAGACAGTAAAATGAAAATATTCAACCCGCTGTATTGGATCGAATGAATCTTATCGCACATTGTTGATTATCAAAGTATCTTTCTACATTAATTTATTAATTTGTTCATGAATATGATTGCTCAAACATGTTTGGATTTCCTAACCTCTTTTTCTGGTCTTGATGCGTTGACCTGATAGCACTGGCTTTTCTATTTTTTGACTCATACAACAACCTTCTGCAAAAATAAAAACATCATTCAATAAATAGATGGAACGAAGAGAATCAATACAGTAGTTCATTAAATATGAATATAAAATGAATGAAATAGAATATCCATAATTAACCCAAACAGAGTTGATAACAAAGAGGAACGGATGAAAAGCATCTATTTTTTCATTGTCCATCATGTCTAAAGATTCCATGATGCTCAACGATCGGGACCGCAGCTTGTAATTAGCTGCGTCATTCAACACGAAAGAGAATTGTGTTTGGAGAAGAAAGAAATAAGTCCAAATTTAGCGACACGAGAATCGAGTTGCCTCTGTGTGTGACTACAAAACCCGCCAAGGCACGCGGAAATGAAACATACTGACATTTGACCTTAACAACAAGACAATTCCGTGGTCCGCAATATTAAATTAGATTGCGAAATGATATAACATAAGTAAAAATCCAATAAATATATAGAATAAGTGATTTTCTTGTATACTTGATTATGAAGTGGCAGTAAAAAAAAATGAGGTCTGAGGTTAAGAATCATATATGATTGAGTGCGAGTGAGATAGATGTACGCATAAAGAGAGGCTTCGATGATGGCCGAAAGGGGGAAAACCTCAAAACCCATTTTTTTTTTCTGTACCACGCCGGCTTGCTGATAATTTTTGACTTTGCCGTTTATTTATCTTCTCTCATTGTACTCGTGAACATCAGTGAAACACATATTTACAAATAGATTTCGTGAATGTACTTACTCTTTGCACGTACGACTAATAACAACCTCTTCTTTGCAGGTGATAATAAAATGAGGAAGAACGCGCGAAGGTGGCTGCAAGGAGGAGTGTGAGCACTCGGGGTCAGCGAGACGAAGAAATAATAAAATGGAAACGGAAAGCGACGACGTGTGCTGCGCAATGATGTGCGCATGCGTTGTATATAATGACATATATGTATGGAAAGAGTTGCGTTGGTGGAAATTTTCTCGGTTTATTGACATGCAAACTCATGATTATGTTACTGTGGGAATTATCGTTATTCGAAAAGTTGTCGCATGGACATGAAGCTGGATTCCGTTGATATTTTTAAAATGGAAGTAATTTTCATCGATGTTATGAAAAGGGTCAGAAACTTGATAGGCAATAACTGTCCCGAATAAAACTTAAAAGAGACTACGAACTCAATGAAACAATTAATAACCTCCCAAGCGACTGCGTTTTTACTTGTGATGTATTGTATGCGATATCTGATTCACATAAGAGGCCAGACAAAATATATAAACTGGAGTTGAATATACAAATGCACCGTACAGCACATTGAACAATCGGTTTTCAGACTGGGAATCCAACAGAAATTCGGTCAATATGTCACTTGCTTCGTACTCTGAATATATTTATCTACTTCTTAAGATAGATATCAGTAGAAAGACTCTATACCATAGAAATCAACCTGTGATTCAGTTCGATCACATTCAAGTACATTTTTGAGATTCCTCAATCGAATATTGGCGGGCGTATCGAGACAGCACCATCTATTTGCAGGAGTCCTACTAAATTGACGCTGAAATGCCGCCATTCTCGAGCGGCATGTAATGTCAGAAAAAACTGCCCAATCAAATTATATCCTATCCATGAATTTCATTGGTCGAAACCATTGCAATTTGAATCCTGTTTCTTTGATCATCAGTCAATAGTTTTCAAACTTAAGTTTGAAATAATTACTGACGGAAATCCCCAATTTTCGAATTGATGCGACGAATAGAAATTATTCAGCAGCATCGTTCATTGAGTGTCGTCATTAAAAATAACCATTACTTTGAATTATCCCTGAACCATTAGATATCTCAGTTCTGCCTATTTTAATACAGCTATAAACAAATTTCATATAATTCATAATAACCGGAAACTTCTTATTGTAGCTACCATAAATCCAATATGTATCCATTTCTTGTCTGATAATCGTCGATTTTCGGCAGTACCCTTCAAATAATATCTGTTAAGCAAACAATCTGCATTAGACTGATTCCATTCGGTCGATCATTAAATCATAAACACATCCTAATGAACCAATAGTATCCTTCAAGGGATTAGAATTTCCCGTAATAAAATAACGTAGTCAGGTAAAGTGATAAAATATTTTTTTTATTTGGGTATTTTTCGCATGCACCAATCAGGACGCACCAATATCCCCACCATTCTACATGAACACATATTTTTGTTTACATATCTGTACTAGACTGATTGTCCTTTGTTCCGGCACAGACTCTGCTTTGTCCGATCCCGATGGTTCAGTTGGTTCAGTTTGTCGCAGTTTGTCGCATTCTCTATTGTGAATATCTCCGGAAGTGTTCTCCCAGTCACGTTTAGAATATCGATCGAGAGGCATTGGATTTTTATCTTCTGTTATAACTTTATGCGAACTGAGTGTCATTCTCATCTTGCAAATTTCATTGGCGACTGATCTAGCACCAAATTGAGACATTTCGACAACTTTTTAATTCAAATGTGAAGTGTTTTCACATTGTTGAATAATCATTAGACTCATTTTTCCAGCGAAGATATAATATTGACTTTGAACAAAATGTGGTAAGTGAACATCGATAACTTTAGTTATTTGTCATTGATTTTATACGTTGTATATTATATTCAGCAAAGTATCAAGAAGATTACGAAGTCCATCTTATTCAATTCAAATAATATTTTAACGATTCGTGGAGTGTTTATTCTATGGGTACCTCGTTATCCTATAATAACACATTTGTTCTTGGAAATCTGCATGATTCGCTGCATAGAGAAGTTATAGTTCTATGAGCGAGTTCGAAACTCAGGAACCTTCGATTACCTAAACTAAATAATAATCGAGATATATTCTCGCCTATAGAGTTACAAAGAATCCTAGTCGACTCACATTCTTCAGAATGATTCATGGTATTGATTGTAAAGAATATACTGCTTGGATCAACATTCTCGAATTTTTTTTGTGTTCCATGCTACATAGTGTTATTGTGTTTTCTTTTTCTTCATCACTCTAGATGAAAGACGAGCATTTTTGCTGTTTCGACATCGTTTTATCATTCTTCATTTACCTTATTGTATTTATACGCGATATCATCCTTGAATAATACGAATTATCCACAGAAACCGGAAGAATGCTGATGTATGTAGAATTTGAAGAGAGAAGTTATATATTACTGTGGTACAGATATAGTATGCTAATTTAGATTCGGTTTCATCTCTGCAGAAGGATTCTTATGTATACTATGCACAATGTAACGTGATATATTCTCTGATAACAAGATTTGACTGTGTGATTTACTTATGTGAATATTTAAATCAAGAGAGCAGGGTATACGGTTGTACCGATGCAGTGAAAAAAGGAATTATTTTCCTCTCGAATGTCATTTTCGACTCAGTTTCACTTCGTTTCAAGTTGGGAGAATTTTCTTGTCTATATTTATTTGATATCGTTGAATTGGATTTTTCACAGACACATTAATGAAACTTGATCAGTGAGGGAGATGCAGCGTTAATACATGAGAAAAATAAAAAAGAATAGTTTCATTCATTGTGGTATTAACGTATAATGATTCTTCGGAATGGATAAATTTATGCAAGTATCGAAAGAGAGTAAACTGTCGGGCATTACCAATCGATATTTCATTGGAACGTTGCACAATGATTCTTAAAATCACATGATGTTCCCTTACTGATGATTCGACCGCGTATTGTCGGAAACATAATTTGAACAATAATATTTTTCTCCTCAACAGATGATCCTATTAGAATCATTTCTCTAAATCATATTGATTGAGATTGATAACAAATATTCTACAAATAAAATTAATCACGAAATTTAAGTCGTTACATTCAAACTTTTTTTTCTGCCAACAGTGATTCAGAGGAATATTCACTGTATGTGAATGACTTGCCGCCTGATTTAGGGAAGGTAAGATAGATTATTACATCAGTTGTTCATTTATGTATCGGTGCATAATTTATTCTCTGATATTTTTCAATTGTATCTCTCCAACAGCCTGGGATGAATCGAATTTTCTCGCAATTCGGTGCAGTGAAAACCATTCTTATTCCAGAAGATACGAAATTTGCATTCGTTATATATTCTACTTATGCAGAAGCGGAAGCAGCGATAAATGGTTTGGACAATAAACCTCCACTGTACCTTAAAGTTAGTTTCCGGAAACAAAAAAACTCTGATGGACTGAGTAGTCTATCCAAAACGAATGGTAATTCTCCAGCTGTGACAGGAATAGAAACACGGCAGGATTTCCGATACTCAAATCGTATGATATCCCAATCATCTCGAATGCAATATAGCGATCTCGGGCAATTGAATCAACCAACATGTGGATTATCACCGCATCATTATCATAAGGAATCAAATGGTTATGTACCAAGTCCAAATTCCTTAATGTATGAACCATATGATGATATGGATTACGCATCGACAAATGCGATGTGGTCACGCGGATGTTTATCAATCGATGCGACTGGTCGCCGTCATGTTTCGATGGGTCGTGGTCATACATTGTACCATATACCCAATCCATATCCCAATATTGAAGATCATATTGGTAAAGTTTATGAAACTCGCAATCCTGGATGTTATCGATATGGAGTTGATGAATTACGCCACTTTGTTGGTGAATGTATGCTCTGTTCTCGTAATGCTATTCTGCTATGCTCACAATGCGATGGATTTTATTGTTCACGCGAATGTCAAGTAAAACACTGGTCGAAGCATAAAAATGAGTGCACGAAATTGCCACCGTTGACTTATGCTACATCTGTGGTACCAATTCCGAAACTGGATCATTCAAATGAATTGAATCTTTCACAAAACTCTATCAACAAACACATTCAGAATGTCGATGATACTTCACCAAGACGCATGGCAAGATCGCAATCGACACAAATAGAAAACAATAATCATTCGCCAGCTGTTCAACGTTCAGTCAGTTATGATTGTAATGGTGAAAAAAATATCAATACGGGCAAGAATCATATCGTAAATGAGATCCCATTCAAGATGCGTGTACCATCGCAAGAGACATTAGAGAAACCAACAATTAATCTCGCGTCCAGATTGCAAAATGTCCGACCCCCATTTATCGAAGCTGACGATGACAGTTTTGTGTTCAAACGCTCGCCATTTTTGTCAATGACAGAATTCACTGAAGTACAGATTGTCGTTCCAGTAGAGTCGGGTGTTTTCTATGTTCAGAAAACTGCAGATCTGAAGAGATTGGAAGAACTAATGATTTCTTTGCATAGTAAAGCCCCACTTTTGCCCATAGTAACCAAAATAGTCGTTGGTAATATTTATGGCGCTCTTTATGATAGGACTTGGCATCGTGCCATGATATTGTCAGACAATCCGTTGAAAATTGATTACATTGATTATGGCACAATCGAAGAAGTAAATGATATGGAATTTCGCGAACTTGGTGAGTTAGCAGAAATCCCAAGATTTGCCCAAATAATCAAACTATCTTCGAAGACGAAAGATAAATACAAAAACTTGAATGAAGAATATATCCTGAAAGTGAAAATGATAGATATCGACAACGATGGCAGAATTAATGTTGAGATAGAGGAAGTGATTGAACCCGCGCTTCCGTCTGAATGTCAATTGGCTGAACGACTTCGAAATTTTCAGATGAACCCACATCCCACAAATGTAATGACTAGTACGCAGAGACAAGAAATTAATGTCCCAGTGCGGTCGCAAAGTGGTGAAAATTTACCAAGTGTTTTGGACAAGATGATTCCGGGGATGGAGAACGTCACTGCGGGAATTTCGGAACAAATTGATGATTATACTGTGCTCGCTGTATTATTATTCGAAAGTGTTGGAGATGAGTTCACCTCACTTCTTGAGCCGCTGGAACAAGACTGTGAAGCTGCACTACAAAAGCACAAGGATTTCCGGTTAGTAAATTTCATTTTTTTCTATCTTTCAAGAGATACAGATCAGTCTGAATAATCGATTTCATTGCTGGTTTGAGAGATTGTTGTATTCCCATATACAAATTATCTGCCAATCACTGAACTCTTAAACTCAGTATAAACAGTCAACTCGATTCTATTTCATACAAACGTTCCGAGATAATAGGTGAAAATTAATTACAATTCTCTACTTCCAGTCCCAATCTTCATGATTTGGTTTGTGCCAAGAAAATTGATCAATCTTGGATACGTGGATATGTCATGACAACCGCACCAACACTCACAATTGCATCGTTGGATGAAGGCATCATTGTCGAAGTAATTCAGACGATTCCCTTTTTGCCACGGTATAAACAAGTTTGTACCTTCTCGGGGAAGCTCACAACATCATGCAAATTCCCTGCCAAATTGAACAGCCAAGTAATTCTGAAAGTTACGGATAGGACGGTCATCAATGACGAAACAGTTGTAATGTGTCAATTCATAAGTGAAGGCTTTGAGGGAATTTCAGTTGATGTACGGAAATGGACTTTTCCATTTCAATCATCAGCATGTGAAGAAATGAAAAAACCTAAGCATGCTCCATTTGAACTGAAAAACAATTGTCCAGTAATAATTCAGTCTCATCGTGGTCCATCAGTCGTTTTCCTCCGCTCTTTGGAAGAACAAGAACTTGAAAGATATTGTCGTTTGACTCAAGACGTCGCTAAAACCGCACAGGTAGTTCCTAATTTATCATCGGCACCATCACCCGGGGATCTCGTTCTCGCAAAATATGTCGATGGTAATTATTATCGTGCATTGGTCATTGCTGTCGACGATGAAAAGATCAAAATAGGTTACATTGATTATGGCAATAATGAAGTAACCACGTTAGATAAGTTGAAAGAAATGCCGAAATCAATGCAAGAACGTCCTCGGGCATCAGTCCGAGTAGTTTTGAAAGACGTTCAAATTCTTCCGCCAACTAAAGAAGCCATTGATTATCTAGGAATGCTCGCAGCAAACGAAACTCTATTGATTTGCTCATTCAAAGGATCAATTGAGGACGGTGTCGTATTGAAAACACCTGAAGGAGAATCGGTTAATGATTGCGTTAACGAGTATTTGACACCCAGTTATAAAAAAGAAGATGAGAAAAAAGATGAAAAAGGAGTTTCAGAATATCTCCAGCTCAATGACATGGATATCGGTGCATTGGGAAATATTGGAGACACCACCAACGTTTACTTCTTTGACACAATCGAAGCTGGTTTCAAATATGTTTTAGCTCCAAGGGATACTGATTTGGTCCGCCATATTTCAGAAGTATTACCGTCCCTTCTTGAAGAATATTGTGGAACGGTGACAAAATATATTCCACGCGCAAATGAATTATGCATCGCACGATTTGATGAAGGATGGTATCGTGGCTGTTGCGTCAAACCAAGTTTATCACCCAACACTGCGGAAATATATTTCCTCGATTTCGGAAATGTGTCTGAAGTTAGTCATGACGATATTCGAATTATGAAGAAGGATTTCCTGAAGCCTCCACCATTAGGGTGCATTTGTAATGTTAAAGGTAAAATTGTTGATTTTGCGTTATTCCGCTCTTCGACATGCTTTTTTATTATGCTTACATCACTCGCATTACTATTCTATCTAAACTTACTATTCACAATATGTAGATTTGATGCCGGGATCACGTAAACCAACACCAGAAATATTAGCCAAATTAGAAACTTTGTTGAGGCCAAATGAACTCTGCAAAATCAAAATTTTGGAATATGATAACTTGGAATGGACCATTCAATTACCAGATATACGCGAAACTCTCATGAAGGAAGGACTCATTCCTTAGGAAAGTGGGAATCGAAGTATTTGTAATGGAATAAAATGACAAGTATAAGAACTTGTTTTCTATTCACTAACGTTTCATAGGTCACTTTTTTACTATAATTTCCTTTTTTGTCACATCTTAAGCAAATCTATTATGTATAGCCTAATGATTAATATGATAACAGGAGCTCGATTCGGGTTTTCAAAGAGGATAAATGAATAAAAGGTCAAAGATACTTCATTTTTGTTTTCTCTAGATCTCAACGCTTTGTTCGATTTTTTCGAGCCAATATTCATACGTTTTTCGGACATTCATAAGACGAAAGATTGATATACACATAAATTATATCATATACTCACAAATGTATATATTTTTAGTTTTTGTTATTTTGATGAACGTATGATAAAACGACACTGTTATAATGTAACAGAATAACCACATAATCATAAATACAAATAAAATATTTTCACATATACTTGTCATCAATTCATAAATTCGCGGTGAATGTTGTGAGAGCACTTCCAACCTAACCTTCGTCATCCAATTCTATACCATTAATCACAAAAATGTATGGGATGAGTAAAGCCTAACCTCAAATATTAGTTTGACGCAGCTCATAAGTTTCTAGTATTTATCGAATTGATAGTATTCAGTTAGACATAGTTGTTAATGAATATCAACAATGAATTCACAAATGAGACTCCCGTATGAGGGTCAACTACATAAATATACTAATGCGATGAAAGGTTGGCAATACAGGTGGTTTATTTTGAGTCCTGAAACAGGTGAATTACACTATTTTCTTAGTGAATCTGAAAAAAACCAACGACCAAGATGTTCTATTTATCTCGCTGGTGCAGTGATTGCACCTAGTGATGAGGATTCAAACACGTTTACAGTTAATTCAGCAACTGGTAAATATGTATTGGATTGTTAAGAATAAAGATTGAATCTTCAATAATTTGATTGTTCAATTGAGTTGTTTTTTTATGAACCAAAGTAATATCCGACTGAGAATGATGTTACTGATTCAATATCCGATCTCTGCAGCCTCCCTCATTGCAACTTTTATGGAAATATTCCTCAGAACATGTTTATTTTCAACGAAAATGTGATGTTGACTCGCATCGTAGTTTGGAAGGCTTCAAGTGTTCTATCAAATATTATTTTTGGAGTCAATCTATCAATAGAATTGTTCGTGGATGTTGCAGTTTTATAGTATGGTACTTCGGTAAAAGTAATAATGACGTTGATATTCACCAATGATCTCAATGTGAAGTAATGAATAGCACGATATAAAATGTAGTAGAGCGATGCCAAAAATAAATCTGTTTTCGTTAGTGTCATAACGATAAGTGAAAGAAATGAAGTCTTCCTCTCTCCAACATGCACAATCGTGAGAATAGTGTGTCAATAATAATCGTCATTGGAGATGATGTCCAAAGACTTGATCTATCGTCAGAAGTTTTCAATTCCGTCTCGGAAGCCGAACACGATTGTTTCGGTCAGCTGCTAAGTTGAAGATATATTCATGTTCCTCCATATGATTCGTTAAGGTTTCGAATACAAATTCACATCCCAATTCAAATTGATGAGAAGATTTCACGACACGAGAGACTCGAAACAAAGTGCCGAATTGTCCATGCGTTTTCTCACTATCGTTGTTATAATTTCCAGGTGATATGATAAAACTACGTGCGACGGATGCAAGAGCACGTCAAGAATGGGTTGATAAACTTCGTGCCATCACTGAAATGTATACAAGAGCAATAGCAAGCAGCCATCCACCATTGCCACCTAGAGAACATTCTGCCAATAGCAATAGACATCCTGTAGCTAAACTCGAAGTACTTGATGCATTTGCCAATTGCCGAGAACAACTGAACAAAATGGAAAAACAAAATCAATCACTTTCACAATTGATTGAAAGTTCATCCTTTCATCTCGATCCAGATTTGCTCACACTCAAAGCAACTGCTCACGCAACACAGCAAACACTCAATCAATGTTTGAATATCCTCTATCAATGATTCATTGATAATTTTTTTGTGAAGAGTTGTAATATCAAAACTCATCAGAGCTCGAATTTTTATATACTTTTTCCTGTAATCTATTTCTTTCCTTTATTTAATGAGTCATCTGACGGAGGTAATTATCAAATCAGAATGATTTCAATGTATATACCGAGATACCTCCAGGCTGATCTATTTTTCTTTTAGAATATCGTATACATTATTAATACCGTTTAGAATAATATAAATGCAGGTATAAATTCTTGAGGAAATTGATTCTTCAATAGATGATCGATAGCATCATAGCGTGACAAAATGATAATTCAAATAATATCCTCGTCTTGCATATCACGAAAAATCTGTTTTGAAATAAATGATATGAAAGAGTCAAAGAATAATACCCAAAAAGAAATAGTTCAAACTTTTTGTTTCGTTGATTTAGAAAACAATAAATGAAAGAATGCTCCTTGGATAAATAATATTCTTTTCTTGTCGACACACAATAAATTGATAATATGATGTGTATTTTTCAATCTACCAAATAATATATGAAAGTTAAAACACAATAATACATTAAAATTTTTTCTTTGTGATCCCATTGTTGTTTGATAATTCCATTTAACACCATGATTTATGCACATGCAGGAAAAAAAGACAAGATGACAAAAATATATCACAAATGAAAAGTTGAATCAATGTCAAGAGTAAACGATGATCACGAAAGTAGGTGAAGGTGAACGAGTCTCAAAGGAGAGAAAAAAAAATCTTTTACTCTCACTAACGTTTGAAGGTGAGTATGATATACATACACAGAATGATGATTTCTTTTCAGTCACGTACAAATTTTCATTAGGACTGGATGCTGCAATTTTTTTCGCATGTTTTTGTATTCCATGAATTTCATTTACTTCTTCGTTATTTTTATATTATGAATACAGAAACATATGGAAGGTAATTAAAATCGTTTTGCCTCGATCGATAGTAGACGACATATCCGGAAATAATTTGTTGCAGAAGAAAGTCAGCAGAGGTAAAGAAAAGCTTTCAATATTTGAAAATAGGAACACTCATATATATATATTCATAGATATGATATTTTGATTTAGTTATTCAAATATTTCTTCAACGGTGTTTATGATTCCGTCAGTGAGTGCGCAAGCCGGCAAAAAAAATTCCAGATGAGAAGACAATTTCGAGGGAGATCTGAAGTAATCACTGAATGTGGTGGAGTGAAAGTTATTATGACGGCTGATGGTGACGATGGAAATGGAATCGATGACACGGAAATAGCAGTCACATTCAGGAAAACCATATCTATGACATTGGAAGATGATGAGGGTAGCGGAAAAAAATCGTGTGGCTTTCATTTAACCAGATCAAAATGGGACCCTTATCCTTGGGTTGGTTACGTTGAAGCTAAAAGTATCGCTGATGTTTCGGGACTCAGGTAAGCCAAATGAATATTACTCTTTGCATTGAAAATAATTTGCAATGAAAGTTTACTTCATGAGAGAGTCTATTAAAAGCATTAGCGGAAGAGTTGCGACAAAGTTCATTTAAATCCTCAATATTCTCTGCATACTCAAGACCAGTTATGACAAAGATATATTGCATTGGTTATTATGATAAATGAGAATGGAAAATGGATCCGTAATTGAAGGCGTATGAAATGGACAACATACATCCACGTGGAATATTGATCTGTTGAAGAATAGTCGTAGGTACGTGAAAACGAAGAGAAAGAACTACAGCATGACATCACTGAACATCTAAAAACATCGAAAAATGAGATAACTCTTCTTGATTATGTACAATCGTGAAGCCATTGTAGAATTAACAATTTCGACGATAAGATTTCAAATTTCGGATCATTATTATTGGTCGATGATGTAGTACTATGTTTTTTAGCAGGAATGGAATCGATTTCATCAAATGACGAATCAAAAACAAATATTTCCTCACACATACAGATAAACCGTTTCATATCGTTGTTTCCAGTGATGACGTTTTGTTTCAGAGCTGGTGATTGTCTTCTTCAAATCGATGGAGTAGACATAGTTGGTTTGCGAGTGAAAGATATAGCGTCTCTAATCAGAAAAGAGCCTGGTATAACAATCAATCTTCAAGTATGGCGTAACAGTGAACAGACAAATTCATTAACATCAGATGACGGTGCAGCTTTATCTGGACCACTACCAACTCTCGCACGGAAGTTAGCAAAAGCTGTGTCCGGTGCTGTTCGTGCTTTAGAATGTCCGGTTTGTTTGGAAACTGCAATGCCACCTGTGTCACAATGTGTTCATGGTCACATTCTATGTGTCACCTGCCGAACAAAAACGCCAAGATGTCCTGTGTGTAGAGTCAGGCTTGGTCAAGGAAGATGTCTACTTGCTGATGAAGTACAAAGGAATATTAGAGAAGCATTTGAGGATTCAAGAATGAGTTCCACTGTTTCAAATCCAAGTTGCTCGCTGAAGGAAAAATTGTTTGGTAAAATAAGTAGGAGGACTGAGAATAATAATCATGAAGAAAACTCTGGATTGAATCAAATGAAGACCAAAAATTCACTGGCTAGATTATTATTTGGTAATGTAACGCACATTCGTATGAGTAGAATTGGATGTTTGTATGTCTTATCAACTTCTATATACGTCAACTGAATTGACGAAATTTTATACGGAATTTTTCCGATTGTCATCACGTCATGAAAATCAATCGCTTCTCACCTCCTGGAAACCGAAACTCGTATGCACATTAGACATGAAAAATTTATTTAAATGTTACATTTTTTCCATTTCCCAGACCTCACATGCATTTAGACAGAATTGTAGCAGAGAATGTTTGAGTGTAAGTTGGAGTTGAAGAAAAAAGAGGAAAAATATGATCATAAAATCACAAAGAATGAGTTAGTTTAACAGCAAACCCTAAATAATTATAATCGAATGACAAATTCTGTCTAGTGCTGATGTTCAATATCTTATCAAATCATCATCGTGAATTTGTTGTACTTACACGATGAATTATCCGGTGTTCTTCGAATGTGAAATGATTTCGCAAGGGCACATCTATCAATTCTTCAAGGAGATTAGTCATAGTTAATGGGATAGTCCTTGCAAAAAATGATTTTATTAGTTCATACATATAAATAGGAAAGTTAACTACTGAGTGCATAGTAAAATACGCAAACTACTACAATTCAAACAGAATGTAACATCAACAGATCGTATGGTATATCTTCCTGATTCCCGAAATGAAATTTGTAATATATAAAACAACCAATTCAATTCAGCGATGATATTGTGTTGTGTGAATTACCTGACTCTACCAACCCATCATTTTTGATTTACAAACTCATGAACTTCTTTCTTACTTAGGTGGATTCGATAAAGCTGTCTCCGCTGAGAATCTCGCAGTATCAAATTTCGACAGTAGAAATTATACCGTGGAAGAACCTTCAACTGCTGCTTATCGAAGACTCGGTGAATTATCCCAAAGTGACCGTGCGAAATCAGCAAGTACAGGTGAACTTTCGAGGAATGATGAGGCAAAGTTAAATGATTCACTCCGATTTTGCGGTAGAAAAGTTCATACAAGTTCATCTGGACATCTCAGCGTACCACAAACACCAACATGGGGTGGCTCAACAGAATCAGTTGCGAATAGTTCGTTTTTATGTCCTCTTGCAAATAAAAGTTTATGCCGCGAACCAGTAAATTATGACTCTTTGATGGAACATCTTGGTAAAAATCATTTTGGTGGTCAAATACATTTCTATGGACCTAAAGCAATGATACCGATTCCTCTACCTTTTGCACCTGATTCCACATATGTTATTCATCATTTGAACGAACTCTTTTTCTTCCAAGTGAGCTGAAGTTTATTTTCAAAAATCTTGTATATGAACAGTCATCATTTTTTGCTTCTGTTTCACATTTTTTCGCAATTCGACAGTACGAAGAAGAAGTCGCTTGGGTGACAGGAACAAGCAGTAAAGGTGAATGGATATTACGTGGATGGAGTTCTGATGGAACAGAGATGAAATTACGACGGCAGATAGCAAAAATTGACAAGATTAAACCTTCATTGAGTTGTTTGGCACCGTTACCTCAAGCTCTCTCAATCACAGTAATCGAAGTCGAAATCATTCAATCACTATCGGAAGCTTTGGAAGTTTAATCAAACATTGTCGAATATATATTTTATATATAAGCGAGCAAAAGAAATACAACTTTTTTTATATAAGGACATGATAACAAAATTATTTATTAATTTCACTAACAAAAATATGTAGTTTTTTTTTCAGTACATAGTCTCATGAAATACATAACTAGTGTAAATTCCTGATAATCTGACCGATATCAAAGGCATTATGAGATATTTAATTGTTCATGTTTTTTGTTTTGTTTTGATTTTTTTTTTGTTTTGCATTCACAACTCACAATTGATATCTCTATCACAATGAATATCCTTACAATTCAACATTGTTGATTTTCCCCACCTTCTTCAAAACGTTCATAAATGAAACGTCGATTAACGTTTCATCCTCTTCTATTGAAATGCAAATGCAATTGAGCATTATTACAATCATAGTGGAATACTAAAATTCGACACATAAGTTTGTCGATATGGCATTTAGAGCATTCATATATTTGTGAACGAAAAGACTATAATATTAGACAGATGCAATGTCAAGTGAAGCCTCGGCGTCTCCTTGATTGATGGAGTATGTATAAAAATTACAAACTAACAATAGCAATAGCAAAAATAAAGATAATAATGATAATGATGATAATACTAATTATAAAAATAATAATACGAAACAACTTTCGAATGAATCTCGAACATAAAAATTGGATCATTGGAAATTATTCAACTTCCTCTGGAGCTCCTCCAAATAAGGATGATATCGTTCATAGTTGCCGGATCTTATTGCTTCACCAGCCAATGTATCATAAGCACTTTTAACAACATTTTTTACATTTTGTAAACCGGGAATTCTCAAATTGATAGAATAATCCATCTCATTGTTTATCGGTAAAATCAAATGTCTTTTACCTGGTGGTGGTGGTGGTAATGGAGGTGCGAACTGTGGGATTTGTTTGACTCGTGTAACTTTTCGTCTCTTACCACCTGACATTTGTATTTCTTGATTTTCAATTTCTTCCTTCTCCTTATCACGTTTTGGACAACTACAGACACGCACTTGCAAAATTCTACGACCAAGAACTTCGTGGTTTGTTGTTTCTAATGTAAATACTAATTCAGTTGCACGGCGATTCATCCCAGATGAACAACTATTCTTGCAGTAAAATTGGTAGTCAAGTGGGACATACTCACAACCGGGTTCTGATGCACCCAGTGGTGTCAATACTGACATGTGTCCGTTATACTCTTCATAGAAGCTGTTTGGATTATCGCACCGAACTACATGGCGCAAAACTTGAGCGGATACATTGAGATTTGATGGACTGCTTGTAGCGAGATGATTGTGGCAACGTAACACTGGGTCACGTCGATGGCGATCCTCAGAAAAAACTAACATTGCCCGCACAAAAAAAATATCAAACGGTGGGTCCCATTTGAAACGTAGTGGCAAGCGTTGTTCCATATCGATAAACATCTTCCTCAAAGATGATGAATACTGGAACAAAATCAACCATAAGTACAAAAACTATCTTAAGATTTGGGTACACTAATTCATCACTGAGGTGAAAATTGAAATACACAAAAACTTTCAGTGTATTATCCTATTGTGCATTTCGATAGAACCCTTCAATGAGTGGTTCAGCCAGATCGAGTTTTTTATATTTCGATTTTTTTGTGCATGCATATAGATAATGATATGAACATATTAATTACCACAGAGCTCTTCCCTCGGCCCTGAGGATTCAAAAGTAATTCAAAATTGAAACGCCCCGGAAATTCTTCACGACTGGGTATAGTCGTCTGCGCTAAGAATGGCATGTTTTCCAGTGACAATGGATTAAACTCTGTCTCATGATCTGGCGAGTCGTATTTTTTTTCTGACTCAGAAAAATCGTGTTCCAACATTGGCAAATTGTCGACATCTCTGTAAATAACCAACGAACAAAAATTAATAAAGTTCTTGAACCATATGAAATATTATTCAAGAGTACATTCTCGATTGGGTGAGCTTTGCTGGGATAAATGAAATAGGCAAATTCACAAAAACCATTATCTGCTACACAAGAGTCGCATTAGAAGATGGGGAATTTGCTTCGTTACATTACGCTGTTGGATATATGGAAGGCATCTCGAAGCGAGCATCTTCCATTCGTGGTCAACATTCCTTCGCTTTATATCATTGTGAAAAAACATCAGAATTTTTCAATCGCTTATGATTACCCTGCCAGTGCTTCAAACATCACCACGAATAATACTGACATCCAACATCTTTAAAAATGAATGACACATTCTCTAAAAGACAGTTCCGAAATTCGGTTCACGTTGTGTCATTATAGCCAACTCACCTCTAAAGTCCAAAGCTTCAATATTAACAATGGAATAAAATATGAAACTTTTCCGTTCATTTCATAAATCTCGATTCCAACATTTCAAAAGATCACAACCCATATTGAGATTCTACTGATTTCATTGAAAAAGTAGTCCCAGTACGTTCATCGTACACTCCCATCATTGTAATTCATTTTTATTTTCGATCCTTATGATCACACATTTTCAGATAGCTTGCGATAATTTCAACGGAACATCACCATCACTTCCCTACAGACTCTATTTTACGATTGATAATCATGGAAATTCCCCAAATGTTTCAACCCCAACATTCAAAACATAACCACAAAAAATAGCAAAATCCTGTAGATATGATATATGTTGTTGACAGAAAATTCCCATGCACAATTCATTTTCTTAGTTTCATGTGATAATAGACATTATTGATGTATAATAATTCTCAATCAGATTTGAGATAGGAAAAAATAAGTTCAAGGACGGAGATGATGAAATTGATGAGAACAAAGAAATGCACAGCGCGTCTACGAAGAATAAAACGAGGACTTACACGTGAGCTTTAATTTCATTCAACGCTGCTTCCATGACGAATGCTGATTCTTTCAGATCAGAGAAACTCACACAAGTTGTCATCATTAATCACTTTGTTTACTACTCATATATATCGAAAATACTTTGTTTTGTGGCACAGCGTAAAAAGTACGTTTCCCTCGCATCCGCGATCCCACCGGCATACAAAAACTCAGCAAACGCCGCTAACTCCCTCGTAAAAAAGGGCTGCGCGCGCGAGGTCCGGTGACAGCATAACAGGTAGCTCTGTAATCGCGACCTATTTAAAATTCATTCTTTCGTGAATTCTATTTGAAAGTGTCATCACAGTAATTATTATTTTTGAAATCATCCGAAGATTTCTCTCTGATTATCCTTATCGTTTGATGAAAAAACTGTGAAATTCGGAAGCAATTTCATTTTTCTCATTTTGAGGAAGGAATTTTCTCTTATGTGTTCCATACTTACCAACAGGTATTGCAAGTGCCCCACATATGATTTCTTCAGATATTCCCTTCAATACCGACTGTTCGGCCAGTGTAATGATATTTTGCAGGTCAATGCAAAAGTCAACGTAGTTCGGAGCACAATTATAATAGCGCAATCAAACATCATCGTAGATCCCTTTGGCTATGGCCAAACCTCAAACTTCGTTTTTTAATCGGAAATGCTATTAAAATAATATCATTAAATATCGTAGGCTCACATAAGTCATTTTTGTGAGACAGGTATTATCACCATCATCATTTTATAATAAAGAAAAATATGGCAAATACTGGGGTTTTACCGTTCGTTCGTGGAGTTGATTTCAGTAGCAATGACTTCGGTGTAAGTAGAAATTTTCTCATGAATATAACATTCGATATCCAATTCATTGAAGTGAAATTTCAGCTCATTCTGCCGTATGTCTATTAATTAGAGAATGACTCATAAATATAACCTTAAGATGAGGAGATAAGCTGTTTAAGAAAGCTCTTTATTTCATAGCATTACTATTCCTCTTTTTCAGGGATCCAAGTTTCCACCTTCAGTTCGTTTTATGACGGGAATACAATGGCTCAAATTGGATAAAACAAATTTGACCGAAATACCTGAAGAAATGGGAAAACTGTTGAAATTAGTAAGATTCTATTTTTTTCAGACAACAAAGCCAACTATACATATCCACAATATTGTTTTCAGGAACATCTTTCTTTAGTGAAGAATAACTTGGAACGATTGTATGGGGAATTAACTGAACTGGGATGTCTTCGAACTTTGAATATACGTCATAACAATGTAAAAACAAGTGGTATACCTGCGGAATTATTTCATTTGGAAGAACTGACGACATTGGATTTGAGCCATAATAATTTGAAGGAAATTCCGGAAGGATTGGAGAAAGCACGATCATTGCTCAATTTAAATTTAAGCCACAATCAGTGGGTACATTGATTCATATTTGCTTTCAATATTGATGCATAGCCAAGTATTGTCATGTGAACTTATTCTATCGTTTACACACCACCTTACCATTATTTTCCAGTATTGAAACAATACCAAATACTTTATTTATTCATCTGACGGATCTTTTATTTTTGGATTTGAGTCACAACCAATTGGAAACGCTGCCACCGCAAACGCGACGATTGGCAAATTTGCAATCATTGAATTTGAATCATAATCCACTTGGCCACTTCCAATTGAGGTAGTTCGATTCAATTATAAGTAATATCAGTAAAAAAATATTGATGATATCATTTTTCAATACTATTTATAGACAATTACCATCATTAATGAATTTGACAACATTGCAAATGCGTAATACACAGAGGACGTTGAATAATATTCCTGCAAGTTTGGATAGTCTCACAAATTTACAAGAACTTGATTTATCGCAGAACGCATTATCGAGAGTGCCGGATGCACTCTATTCTCTACCAAATTTACGTCGATTAAACCTCAGTGAAAATCAAATCAATGAAATTTCAACAGCTGTTGGTAAATACATTTCCCAAAACAGCATGAAGTAATGCACAGCGTGCATGTTCGAATAATCCATTTTGTTTATCTAGAAATGTGGCAAAAACTTGAAGTGTTGAATTTATGCAGGAACAAATTGAGTGCGTTACCAGTTTCGATTTGTAAAATTTCAACGCTGAGAAATTTATTCTTGAATGACAATCAATTAGATTTTGATGGTATTCCATCAGGTATCGGTAAGCTATCATCACTCCAGATATTTTCAGCCGCAAAAAATCGTCTTGAAATGATACCTGAAGGTCTATGCAGGTGCTATTCTCTCTTCATTCATATCTCATTATTTTCCGATTCTAAATGAGTCGCAAACTACATGTTGGTTCATATATTCATTATTTCAGGTGTGGATCGTTGAAAAAACTGATTCTATCATCAAATCGCTTGATAACTGTTCCCGATGCCATTCATCTTCTTACTGACTTAGAGCAACTTGATTTGCGTGATAACCCAAACCTGGTCATGCCGCCGAAACCTACCGAAATTCCCAAGGGTTCGGGTATCGAATTCTATAATATTGACTTCTCTTTGCAACATCAGTTGTGTCTAGCAGGTGCGAATGTTCCAGCACCAACCCAAACCGTCAGTGAGTGTTATTTATCATGATCGAATGTATTAGTGACTGGAGGTTTCCAAGGTCACAGATAGTATTGGTGATGCGGCACGCTCTTTTTCAGATAGCAGTAAAGATCCGATTGCACGAAAAATGCGCTTGAGAAGACGACGAGACCAGGAAGAGGCTGATCAGGATCAAGCAAAGATACTCAAGGTAACTAATTTCACTGAACATATCGGCCATCTGTTCATGTTGTTCCATCTCAGTTCGAAATTACTGAATGCATGATTTTGCAGGGTATGAAAGACATTGCTACGAAAAAAAATAAGAACAAAGATGTAGAAGACAACAAGGCAGTCTCGCTAAAGTGAGTTATTTGTATAAAATTTCAATCAAGAACTGTAACTACTATTAGAATACCTGCTATTATGTTTATCACTCAGACCGAAGAGATGGGATGAGGCATTGGAGAAACCACCATTAGATTATTCCGAGATATTTGATGAAGATGCCGGTCGAGTTCTGGGTTTATCTGTTTGGGAAATTGAGAATTTTCTACCCAATCAAATTGATGAAGTAGCTCATGGTAAATTTTATGAAGGTGATTGTTATATCGTGCTGAAAACTAGTTTTGATGAAGCTGGATCGCTTGAATGGGCAATTTATTTTTGGATCGGTGAAAAAGCAACAGTAAGTTCTATATTCTGAATCATGAAAAAACATCGCCTACCCCAGGCATGAGACGGTTCGGGATTTTTCTCATTGTCATTATTGCGCTGATAGCTGGACAAACGAGCATGTGCGGCAATACATGCTGTCAATTTGAGGAACTTTCTCGGTGCTCAATGTCGAACAATCAGAGAGGAACAAGGTGACGAGTCTGAAGAATTTCTCATGCTGTTCGATTCGAATATTACATACATTGAAGGAGGTCGAACGTCTTCTGGCTTTTATACTGTCGACGACACTGTGAGTACCGTAGTTATTTTGATATGACGGAAAATGTTCGTTCATGAACACAGGAGTGTGATAAAGAGGATTCCGCAATAGCGGTTTTTTGCGCATTTATTCTTCATACATTGAGATCTCACTGGTATTCGCCACGCTCGAGATCTATAGCTTCTTCAAACATTTCATGCACAAATCAATGAACTATCGCAATTTGGGGAAATTCTGGATATGATTATTGACAAAGGTATAAGTCCTCATAGAATACAACTCGACTAACCGTGAATTCCCATCTCAACAGCCAACAATCAGACGGTTGTATCGCGTACATGCAGCAGGAGCTTCCATACATCTAGAACCAGTCGTCATCAGTGTGATGAGTTTGGATCCTGGTTATGTTTTCATTCTTGATATTGGGGACAAAATCTTCATGTGGTATGGAAAACATGCAAAGAATACTTTGAAATCAAAATCAAGATTGATGGCTGAAAAAATAAACAAGAATGAACGGAAAAATAAAGCTGAAATCGCTACAGAATTAATGGGGTCGGAATCAGAAGATTTCTGGTCCGCATTAGGCGCAGACGAGCCTTATCTTCAGATAAAAGTAAGTCCCGATTGCATACTGAACACTATGGAATATCTATTGCATCGTTCATTCTAGTCATAATAACTGTTCCAACATTGTTTGTCGGTACAGGAACATGTAGATCCTAAGTTCACACCAGTTATTCCACGTTTATATCAAGTGCGACTTGGGATGGGATATTTGGAACTACCTCAAGTTGAAGTGCCTCACGGTAAATTATCTAATACTCTTTTGAGCAATCGTAATGTCTACATATTAGATTGCTATTTGGACGTATTTGTTTGGTAAGTGTTTAACTGGCACAATTATCTTTAACCATGTTTCTCATACTATTAACATCAATTACTCATTTGAAAACTATATCTGATACGGTAATAGTGGTGAACCTTGGAGTTTTTGAGTCGATCATTCAAATCATCAGAAAAATCAAATATATAAAAAATTGTTGTCAATGATATAATTAATGTTTCAACTTTATCGTGATATGAATCGCTTGCATCTATACATTGGGATGATCCATTGACTTCATATACTTTCTGCTATCGCAATAGACTATTGCTGCATTATTGATGATAATCCGTTGAAAATTTGTCTACAATTAATTTTTCCAGGTTCGGTAAAAAATCAACGCGACTCGTGAGAGCGGCTGCTGTCAAGTTATCACAAGAATTGTTCAACATGATTGACCGTCCTGAATATTCTTTGGTAACAAGACTACAAGAAGGCACTGAATCACAGGTGAGTTTCGAAACTATCCACCAAATGTCTTTTTCATCACTTTATCTTACGCCCCATTCATTTTTCATTCATCCAGATTTTCAAGTCTAAGTTTACGGGTTGGGATGAGGTAATTGCCGTTGATTTCACACGAACAGCAGAATCAGTTGCAAAGACCGGCGCAGATTTGACGAAATGGGCAAAGCAGCAGGATACCAAGGTGATTCACATTACTGTCTTCAACACATGATATATTGAGATTTGGAGTTAGGAATGAAAATCTTAATGGATCACATTTCATTCGAAACAGGCGGATTTAGCTGCCTTGTTCATGCCGAGGCAACCACAAATGTCAGCGATGGAAGCACAGCAACTAATGAGCGAGTGGAGCGACGATTTGGAAGTAATGGAAGCATTCGTTTTGGAGAAGAGGAAATTCGTTCGTTTACCCGAAGAAGAATTAGGACATTTTTATACAGAAGATTGCTACGTTTTCTTATGCAGATATTGGATGGTGAATATTTTTCTATACATCTCACACTTCATTGTTTCCAGAATGCTCCAAAGAATTTGATGTAATCTTTGTATGTTTCTTTATAGCCTTTAGATATAGCGGAGAATGATGATGGGGATGAACAATGCGAGGACGACTTTCAATGTATAGTATACTTTTGGCAAGGTCGTGATGCTGGAAATATGGGATGGCTTACATTCACATTCAGGTAATGCTCGTAATCCATTGATATTTTCGTAATCTAATTATTTGTTCCGAATGCATATTCATTATTCCATTAAACTTTAGTATGCAGAAAAAATTCAAGACGTTATTTGGAGAAAAATTGGAAGTTGTTAGAACGCATCAGCAACAGGAAAATTTGAAGTTTATGGCACACTTCAAACGAAGGTTTATTATACATCAGGGAAAACGGAAACAAGTGAAGCCACCTGATTCCAATCGAGTAGAATTCTTCCATCTAAGAAGTAATGGTAGTGCACTATGCACAAGACTCATTCAAATTCCACTTGATGCAAGTCTATTGAGCTCAGCATTTTGGTCAGTAGATTATTATCAACAGCGCATGTGTGTAATATCATTTGATTATTTATTTCCATCTCTTTTATTGTTTCCTTTATTGTCTCATTAGTTATATTCTCAATGTACCATTTAATAATGACGACAAAACTGGCATTGTTTATGTATGGATTGGATCACAAGCAGATCCAGAAGAAGCGCGACTCATTGAAGAAATAGCTGAAGAAATGTTTAATAACGTGAGGAAAAATATCTTCATCTTGGTACACTTTCGGTAGTCGTGGATTGCGCCGCTATTTTCACTCTCTGTCATTCCAATTATATTTTCCAGCCATGGATTAGTCTTCAAGTATTGAACGAAGGTGAAGAACCTGACAATTTCTTCTGGGTTGGACTTGGTGGAAAGAAGCCTTATGAAACTGATGCAGATTATATGAACTATACGAGACTTTTTAGATGTTCAAATGAAAAAGGCTATTTCGTGATTAGCGAGAAGTGTACCGATTTCTGCCAGGTATATCTTGATTAGAAGTCTTAGTGTAAATGCATGGAATATCCTTCTACCTCACCGTACTATTGTACTTCATTCATTTTTGATAATCCTAATTCATTCTGAGTTGATTTATAAAATTTTCCCACGTGAATCGCGTTGTTTTTTGAGTGACTATGAGTATTCATCTCTTGATAATACTCCTTTTAGTTCTTTTTGATCACGGAAATATCAACTGATCGTTATTTTGATCATGATATGAAACCATTGATTCAGATGCTTGATACCTAATCTTCTTGCAGGATGATCTGGCTGATGACGACATCATGATACTTGATAACGGCGAACAAGTTTTCCTCTGGCTCGGTGCTCGTTGTTCGGAAGTAGAAATCAAATTGGCATATAAATCTGCTCAGGTCATAACAAATGACTATTATTCCAAAAAATATAAAACTTACTCTTACATTACTAACATCGAATACTTGATCTATAAGACGATGTTCATGAATGATTGAATTGCAGGTTTATATTCAACATTTACGTGTCAAACAACCGGAACGACCGCGGAAATTATTTTTAACAGCAAAAGGAAAAGAGTCCCGACGATTTTCGAAGTGCTTCCACGGTTGGGGTGTACATAAAACGCCACCAGAATAAGGTTCGATAGAAGAGGAATCATATTTCAAATGAGACCGTATTTAATTCTGAATTGGAACCAGTGAACGAGTATTTGTAAATGCTGAACATATACGAAATGATGGAACGTGTATGATGAACGAATCACAAAACATTGCAATTTTGGTTGCCAAATGATCTAATTTAACCAATTAATCAATTGGATTCGAGATGAGATTCCAGAATGAGATATTAAGAATGATTGTATAAATAATTTCGAGAAAATTTATGTTACTATGATTTTGTTCGATATCATCATTTCAGAAATTTATTTAACATTTTATCTAGTATCACTCATAATTTATTCAAGAGGAAGGAAATCAAAATATATCGCACAATGTACTATATTTAATAATGATTGTATTGTAAAAACAAACCAAATGTGTGTTCAGATTTCATGACCAAAAACATTTCTATTAATGCAACCAAGTGAGAACGACATGAATGTCATACCCAAATAAAAACATAACATGATTTGAAGTTGGTAAGTAGAGATAAAGTGTAATAATTTGAAACAACACACAATCTCAGAGTGTATTTCGATTATTGTTATTAGTTCATTTCACAAGTTTCTCTGCTATCATAATTGAAAATATACACCTTCATATTCTCAAAGGATTCACAACATTCCTGCATTTTCTTATGGAGACACTATTCAGAATCAACTACAATAGCTTAAATTAAATCTCAAAAAATAAATAGACATACATTTCAACCTCACCTGAATCTATCATAATAAACAATCACAAGATAAAAAGAGATAATAAACTGTTGTAATGAAAGTCAAACAGTGCCGGGAGACTTATTGGAGGTATTTCATTTCAAACAATAACAAATCAACGGTAAAATAATCAACTTCTGGACCATTATTTGGGCGTATGTAATCCAACTGTTCAATTTGTGCTTCAAAGATCTGGGAACAATTCATAAAGTAGAAATGTTGAATGATGCCACAAATTACTGAATGGACATGAAAATGAATATGCAAAATCATTATTCACCATTTACTAGATGAATATCATGTGAGCTAACTAGTCATCATCATCGTCATCATCTGATGGCACAAACAAATCATTTTCCTCCAGGAAATTCGCAAAATTTTTACTAATTGTCGCTCCGATGAGGAGACCAAGTGCTACACCAGAAATGACACCGACCAATCCAAAAGGTTGTCTTTTGGGTTCAGGGAGAATTGCACCAGAACGTGTTGTTGTTCCCATATATCTCCGCATATGACTGTTAATATCTATGTTATTCGAATTGTTCAAACGATAAAGGATAAGTCGTGCATTTGCGAACGCCATTGCTCGAAGAATTATTCTCTGTCAAGAATATTGAAATACTACGGACGAAGATTATAGTTACTAAAAATATAACTGGCAATACATGTATTTTTCGTCACTTTTACCCCGATTTCGTTTCACAATTTCAACGAATCAGCTGTTATTATGAGCTCAGTTAATGCAGTATGCCGCAAAAATAGTGCCGGCCATCCAGAATCCTGTTTTCACTCGGAAAAAAGCGCAATCAATATTGTTTTAACTTATTTGGGTAAGGAGCAATCCAGCGCAATGAGACAGATACAGCCGTTCACGCGCAGACTTCACTGTTAAATTGCTTCTCACCATTTTTAAAAATTTTTTTTTCTTTTCAAAAGTTATTGTCATGCAGAATGTTCCATACAAAACATTCTATCTCATTTTTTTTTCTTCGCGAATTTCAGTTCAAACATTGAAATAAACATCAGAATGAAGTTTACAGTTTGGCAACCACCTAAAAATCTCCATCATATTACGGCTAATTTTTCATAAGAAAAAATCATGATAATCGAAGCTTCGGTAGTTTTCAATGGAACAAAAGTTACTCGCCGTTGAAGGTTCCCTAACCTCTTCAAATCCCTAATCAGCTTCTTGTCATCTATAGATGTTACAACAATAGAGGGTGGAGGTTCAGTTTACGACAAATGGGGACGGGAATAATCTCGGGTAACATCGGTTATTTCTCCTTTCCGTCACCGTTTCAACTGTTCTTCTTGTCTCAAACGGGATTGGAGGATTCATAATTGATTATGGCAAAGCAGATCCACGAGAGCTAATGATAACAGAAATTTCTTCCGTTTCAAATCTCCATTGAAAGTACTTGATACTGAGGTTTCTTCTGTGTTCTGAAACCAGGTTAATGAGACAAAAAATTACGTATATATCCGATTTATCCCTTCTTGACTCATATCTATCCATACTTTCGCCAATGCTGTAAAACAGTCGATCAAATTTAGCGGGAATAGCGAACGGAAAAAAGTCAACCGATGGTACCCGAAATTTTTTTTGGCTCAATCTTTGTTTGAGTTTTCTATAATATAAATATTGGAAACCGATTCTCTGAAATTCATATCACACGACAGAAATTTAAAATTGTGTTTTCATTACTACCCGAGCTCATTACATCTGTATATCAATTTCTCATTGGCTCCGTATTTTTTCACTATACACTCACACGATCGCAAATATGCCTATACATTAACGTTATCACATTCTTCAAACAAAAATAATCGTGGTTTTCTCATATTTATCATGAAACGTATCGGTTCAGGTGTAGTATAATCGTAAAATCATACCTAGTGTTAATAATTCTTGTATATTGAATCATATGTATAACCAAAGAGTAAGAGAGTAAACATAAAATTACATTGCAATAAGTAAAAAAGGAGTGATCGCAATCATTAAGGAGGTCCTTTCACTCCAGTTGAGTCAAAACAACTATAGTAGTTGATGTTCAAGAAAGTAGATTAAAAAAAACATGGAAATTTCAAAAATTAAATAATAAATAGTATAAAAGGCATTGATCGTTCAAACTTTGAA